>ML804769.1:11510-44310 GCA_009831015.1 Picea engelmannii
AATGGAAAAACAGACTGTACCATTGAGATCAGAACACATAAAAACCCCAAAAATGACTAATAGAACTTTGAAAACGGATCATGGCTCATCCGGGCATGACCTCTTCTACATGTGGCCATAAGCTTCCCTGAGCTTCTCTTTGGCAAAAAATAGCTGTAAAAGTCCTCAAAAGCCTCTGAAACCTGTCCCAATGTGTTCATAGCATATCAATTAGCCAAAAATGATTATTCAATCACAGAAAACAAACATAGGCTCACCAAACCATGTCCTCGATCAATGAGGGCTTCAAACTCCTTGAAGCTTGCTGAAACTTCAATGGTGAAAAACCTACAAAAGAAGTCTTCAAATGGCCTTGATAACTGTGTCAATGGATTCAGGACGTCCAAAAACCCCTAGCTGGGCTTTTACGGCACCTCAATCGGCCAAAAGATGAAGAAGATAGGCCTCCTGCCATTTTCCTCCTTCAAGCTTGTTGTCTCTGGTTCGCCAAAATGCACCCTTTTTCTCTTGAACCTGGCACACACGCAATAAATAGCATGAAAACCCAGCACACGTGCACAACCGAATAACTGTGCAAACTATAGGACGGTTAGGGTGCCTCCAGCCCCTAACCGCCTAGCACATGGTCATATGGTCACCATCCGACCTCGGGCTAGTGCGAAAAGGGCTAACCGTTTTCCAAACGAATGAAGCAGTGACAAATGGCGGCGAATGATTGGTGGGCAAAACCGTTTTAAAAACCAACAATGAAAACCCATTTCAAATTCCTGTGCACAAAATCTATGTGGAGAAAGTTCATATGCCTCGGAGCCCGAAACCATGGGCTAACTCCATTTAAAATACATACGCGCCACTCTGTTTATACAATGGTTATATAATACATTGCAACCGTGTTTTAAACTGCGCCCTCCGTATACATAAAATGGTCACATGTGAAATGTAATACAACTGTGGATGTTATATAACCCATATGTGTGCACGCTCTGTCGGAGAGTATGGGCATGTGCAAACATCGTGTGACCGGGGGCTGGGGCTAAGCCCCAGCCCGGACCTCCGCGCCGACCATAGCATAATTTAAATTCAAATAAATTTTATTGCATATGTATTATAAGCAACAACGTATGGTATAGTGGTCGCGTGAACTTGTTAAAGCTCAACTGGTGGGGGAGGTCCGGGGTTCAAATCCTACGGACTCCATAAACTTTTGAACCAACACACAAACCAAAAATGGGGTGCCACGTGACAGCCCATGACTGGGCCACGTGGCACCAAAACATTTGCCCAATAAATGATGCCACGTGTTGCAATGTGATTCGTCCAACTTTCAGCCAACTCACCTCTGCCATGTCACCTATGCCACATCAGCATACGGTCAAGCCACATCACCTCTTCCACGTCAGCGTACGGTCATGCCACGTCAGCATCCGTACGGACTGTACGGACTACCCAGTCAGCATCCTTTTTTTCCCTGTTTGTTGATTCAAACAGATCGCGATATCTCTCGCTCCCGACTTCCGTTTGAGACGAAACGAATTGAGTTGGATTCGTGACGATGAGGGCTACACTCTCGTTCGATTTGAGGAAATTCCGAGAATGTTGATTTTTGAGCTAAAATTTGACCCCTGGTCCAGATTTTGATCAACTGAAGGATATGGAATAGGTAAAGTTGGTATTGTCAAGGATACCAACCAGCCATTTTACAAAATTCAAGTCAGTGTCGCGCAGGAAGTGTTATCACGCTCAAGGACAGATGCGACAAAATTATAGGAAGCTAAGAATAGCAAGGATTCCCTGGAACTAGTATTCGAGCAGGTGAAGCTTGAAACAAAAGAGGAAAAGAACGACACAGATAGACTGGAACAGGGATTGACATTGGTTTATGCTAGCATCCCAGACAATGTGCAAGCACAAGAGAAAAGAGTAGATGAGAAGATCAACCTAATCTCACAAACAATTGACCAATATAAGTAAGAGATCAAGGAGCTCAGGGAAAGTCTCAACCCTACGACCCCTCCCGAGGTCCGAGAATAGAGAAAACAAGAAGTTGCACTCCAAATAACTAAGATGGAGAACTAAGAAAAGGATGTAAAATAACTATTCGATAGATCCACATAGTTATGGACAATACTGGAAGAAGACGAGAAGTTCCAATAGTGGGACCAAGAAGAGGAGAAAATTAGCATTGTTACACAAGAGCTCAAACAATGGCATAAGACAATGAGCATAACAGAGTGCTTGAAGGGCAATCAAGACATGAAGAAGTTGCAGACAGATTTGAAAACCGCGCAGATAATGAAGCAAGAAATACAAGCATAACTATAACCCCTCCAAGAACAAGTAGCACAGTTGATCGCACATTTGGAGGAGGAGAAGACAAGTAGAGCACGGGCACAAGAAGAGAGTGCAACATTAATGCAGTAGGAGATAACAATGCAGATAATGGAGGTGTTGACAAACACAATTGTGGAGATGATAGGAAAAGGAAAGGAACTAGCATAAAAGTTCTTTATTTTGGATAGGGAAATTCAAGGAGCGCACACTACCTGAGTGTCTCGGGATGAGCCACATGTCAATGTTGGGAGCTTGTTGGGAGTAGACCTATTTTGAGAAGAAATTTTTTTTGAGCGTAGGCACAATTTTGGAGAAGAAGGTCTATTTTTGGAAAGGCCTAATTTTGGCCAAAAGACAAAATTTTGAAGCGCACGCAATCGAAGCCAAGAAAGAAGCATGCAGTAAAAGAAGCAAAAGAAGAATGCAAGAGGAAAAGAAACATGGCACTCATGAATTTATACCTAACCATGTTAGGTTTAGGGTTTTGGATAATGATTGTAACAAATATAAGCCTGAAAACTAGTATAAATAAGAACCTAGGAGGTCTAGGTCATGGTTCTTGGGTTTTTGATTGTTGTTCAATAATTTTTCAGTTGTTGTAAGTTTGAGATTGATACAAAAGAGTCAAGTAGGTCATATCTTGAGGGTTAGATCATAGGTTGAGTAGTGTGGTGTGATCTATTCCGCCTCATAGAAGGTCATGAACCTATTTATGCTTGTAAGGACGAAGATGTAATATGCACAGCACTATATTTTGCAGCAGACCTAATAAAAGAGAAGAGAAGACAAATCTTTGTGGGCGTATCCCAAGAGGGGGTGAACCACAGTAAAACCTGTGTTATATGTGATGTTTAGTGCATGTTTACTTTCTATCAATGATTGATCATATTTAACTTCTATCAATGAGTGATTTATGAATGAATGGTTAAGCTAAATATGTTAGAATACATGCATGGCCTAAAAGATGAATGAATCCTAGAAATTATGAATGGATAATATGTTGAATGTATGAAGAAGGAACAATACACCCCCAGACCCCACTCATTCCTATACTGCAAGCACTTGAGCATTGCAGACACCCATAAAGCTATCTCGAGTGAGACTGCGTTGTGTTGCCTTCTAGTTTACTAGGAGGGCCGACAGTTTTAGAGGGTTTTGTTGGAAATTTGTTGAGATCTGAACCTGGTTCAACCCAATAAGTAGAAGAGAGAAATACAAGCCAAAAAATGGTTTTGTTGTTGGCTAGAACTACATGGGATTGAGTGGATGGGATCCGTGAAAGAATTACGTAGAGAATGAAAGCATAGAATATAATGTTCAAACCATGGAATCCAACGAAGGTGGACAATTAATGATGGTTGAAAACAAAGTAACTTGAGTTTGCGTAGAAGGATAACAGAAACCCTAATTTAACACCGTGCAAATATCTTGAAAAATACGTGTTTAGCGACTTGTATGAGGTATTTTTCTATGATTTCCCACATGTATTGCAGGAGTGGCTATTGAGGTTAAAAGACAACCACCCTACAAATCGAATCAGACAGCTAGAGTGGAATCCTGTATAGATTGTGCACTTACAGTAAGTTAACAACAAATTTACGCATGCAATAGATTTCAGGTTAGACAATATTGTTGTAGGGTTTATCATAGAATTTGCAGTAGATATAGCGAAGTCTTACAGCGCAGTAGAGCAGGATTTTCTAAAAGGACCCAGAGGTAGGTATATTAGATCATTGTATACTTCAATCAATATTTTATTGTATAAAAATGGTGTGATGACCATGGAATCATACAACTAAATTCCCTGCGTGCATGGGGAAGGGGGGAAAGCACTAACAAGAGGTGGTGAAATGGAGGAAGATGTGGATAAGGGAAAGATGAAGGAGGCCATGGACCCAATAATGATGGAGTAATACCAGATAAAGAAGATAATGGCAACAGCTAGAAAGACGTGCATTGGAGAACCCTACCAATATAAGATGAATAATAAGAAAAGAGCCATATATGATAGAGAGGGATTGGCAAGTGATTAAGAAGAGGTAGAGGAACTCTGGGTTATGGAGTAGATTGAGGAAATTTTGCACGCAACATATGAAAGGAAAATGGGAGGTCCAAGGGTAGGAATAGAAGGTAGAACTCCAATCCAGATCAATGTCAGTGTGGAACCTATAACCCCATGTGTGACTAGTACACCAGAAAGGACACCAGCATATAGACAACAAAGTTTTAGTGGCTAAAGAATGATAGGACAAGGATCCAATCAAGGATCATCAACCGAGGGCTCCAGTTCAGAAATTATTAGTCAAATATCTACACCACGCAGAGGTAGTAGTTCAACATAGTTCAAAATGGTAGGACATGATCCCACCATCAGGTTACCAGAATTTTGAGGAGAGGCATTAGAAGATCCTGAAAAGCATCTATTCATCTATGAGAATATATGGGAAGCAAAGTATATCATACATGAGGATAAAAAACTTGCACATTTAGCTATTATGTTGACAGACCACGCACTGGACTGGTACATGAGCCTATATGTAAATAGTCCACCAGGAGCAACAAGGACCATTGCAAATGTGAAAATACTATTGATCAATGAATTTCATAAGCCAAGCTTAGAGGATCAGTATATGAATGAAATGATTGAAATCGAGAAAAAACCAGGTGAGTCTGTTTGGGAAATTGATCAGAGGTTTAAACGGTTGAAAGGTAAGTTGAAATATGCAATTACTGACATGCAACATATGCACTTATTTGTGAACTCGTTGTTACCACATTTGAAATACCCATTAAGACAACATAAGTTCCAAACTTAGGAAGAGGATCTACAGGAAGCTTTACAACTGGAAGAGAACTAGTATCAGAAGACAGATCCAGCAATAGAGGAGCTGAAGGAGGATCTGAAGAACCTAACATTTCAACTTAACTAGAATAAGGGAAAAGAGAAAAGAGAAGTTGTTTGGTGTACCACATGCAGGACAGAAGGACACCATAAAAATGAATGTCCAACTTTCACACAGTACATGGAAACAAGAGTACCGAAACATTTTCCAACAGGAGGACCATGGTGCGAGATATGTAAGATGCATGGGAATGATCCATATCATTGTCCAATGATTCAAGAGTATCAGACAATACTCAAGAGTTCATATTGAAATTTTTACAAGTCAGTGGGCCGTGATGATAAAGATTGTAGGACAATGGAGCTGGTGAGAGAAATAAATTCAGATACTTATAGGGTGCAAGTAGAAATGATGATAGGGAAATATGCACCTCAATTCAACTAGGTATCACCTCCATACAACAATGCACAACAACAGTATAACATTGCACAACCGCAATACAACATTGCGCAGCCAGAGTATAACCCCGCACAGTACAACCAGGTGCCTCAGTACAACACACCACAAAGATATCTAGATGGATACATAGGTGGAGGAAGAGGTAGAGGATGATTTGGACAAGGAATAGGTCCAGTAGTGTGCCAAAACTGCCAAAAACTAGTACATTATGCAAGGGAATTTCCACTTCCACCTGCAACATGTATGTATTGTCGTGCAGCAGACCATGATACAAAAGTTTGTACAACACTCTTAGGGAAGATCCAAGAAAAAAGGAACTAGAACAAATAGAATGTACAGTGGATTTCTACGGAAGCCAGAGATGATGGAAGAAACATCAATATAGTCACATGAGGAGGATCTAAGACAGAAACTGACGTAGTAAGACAAGATCCAGCGCAACACTAATGGGTAAAGAAGAAAACTGACCCAGAGATGCAGTTTGATGCACGAAAAGAAAAGGAAACATTCAAGGAGGCCAAACAAGATTTTCTTAAACAAAATATGGCATTTACATCAGTTGCGCAGCACACTCAGAACGTACCAATGTACGAAATTCCCTCTTCGATGAACCACACCAATGAAGCACAACCTTTAGAGAAAGTAAGTAACATAAAAAAAATTCTTCAATCTTGTGTTAAGTTATTAAAGGATCCATCATCTGTCAAAATCTTACAAAATATACTAGAAAGATGTAACACATAGGTAGAAGGGGAATTAGAGAAGAAAACAGTCAATCACCTCCATACAAGAAGGAGGACAAGCAGGGAATTCATACTTAATGCTAATATTAGGGATTTCAATATGGGGGATATTATACTAGACTTAGGCTCTGAAGTAAATGTTTTACCTAAGAATACATGGCAGTGTATGGGAGAACCAAAACTAAGTTATTCACCTGTCCAGTTGAAATTAGCAAATCAACATAGATTTCTACCAATTGGAAGGCTTAAAGGTGTGACAGTAAATTTGGATGGAGTGTGCACTAAAGCAGACTTTGAAGTAATAGAGATAGTAGATGGCACAACAGCTTATCCATCATTGCTTGGATCGGATTGGGAATTTCATAACCAGACCATAATCAACTTGAAGACAAGGAAAATGACATTTGAATTAGGTGAATATAGTGGCATTACACCATTAGATCCTTCGGAGGGAGACAGGTTTGTAGAACCCACATGTTTAGATCTAGAGGAAATAAACCAATTGTACATAACCACCACGCGTGAAGAAGATTATGTTAACCCGACATAGATGGGGTACTCAGCTAGAGAAGCATCACATCATGTGCTTCTGGCTCAGATACAAGTTTGGAGAATTGGAAACATATATTACATTAATTTTCCACAAGAAGGTGTGCAATAATAGACCGCGCAGTAAGATGGGTTGGTACAGAGATAAGAGAACCTCCCAGTTTTCATGGGGTAAATGATTTAGAGGAATTTCTGAAAAAATATGAAGAGGAATTATTAGAGAATCGGAGGCTCTTAGCCCTAGATATTGCACTCAATGCCACACCTGGAAGATCGTGGAGTGCGCACAAAGAAACAATACAAGATTGGTACCAATGTAAGTGATTATTGTGCATTATATTTGGCACAAAGCAGGGGAGCAATAAAATGCATAGGTATGATGGGAAATGAACACCAGTAGAACATTTGGAGAAGTTCATAACATAATGGAGGATGACACCACTAGAAGAATGGCCTTGTCACTTCATCCACAAATTGGAAGGAATCCCAGAGAACTGGTATGTAGACCAAGAGATGCACGGAGGCACTACAAAATGGACATCCTTACAACACAAATTTTTAGTAACCTTCTCATTTGAACATGAGAACCCCAACATTGATTCAGCACTAAATAAGATAAGAGGTGTGATATTTATTGATGAACCAAAGGTTGAACTCATGAAAGAATATCAACAACAAAATGGACAGGTAGTCAAAGAACTACTGTAATGTTATCATGTGGAGGAGGAAGCACGAGATGAAGATGACCCGTGCAACATCCAAATTACAAAATATGAAGGAGAAAGAGAGGTGGAAGGTCCATCTCTGGATTCAGATGTATCTGTTGCACCAATCAAAGTGAATAAAGTCAACATTTGGACAACTGACAATCCTAAAATGGCAAGTATTGGAGACTATTGGGATGAACAAATAGTGGAAAGAATAACAGAGTTATTGTGCGAATACAGTGACATGTTCCAAATGATATTTACAGAGATGAAAGGCATAGTAGGAGAGCTAAGAGAGATGAAGATACCTCTCAAACCTTAGGCAAGACCTGTCAGGTAGAGACCTTACAGACTGAATCCAGTACATAAGCAGAAAGTGAAAGCAGAAATCAATAGAATGTTGGAAGTTGGTATTATAGAACCAGTAGAGGAATATGAATGGATAAGTCTTATGGTAGTCCAAGAGATGAAATAATTGGGGATAAGGATCTATGTAGATCTAAGGAAACGGAATAACGCTTTCCTACATGACCCTTTTCCTACCCCTTTTATAGATGAATTCTTAAAGAATGTTGGAGGCCAGGAAGAATATTCATTTACAGATGGATTCTCAGGCTACCATCAAATCAAAATATCCCCAGAGGATAGATATAAGACTAATTTTTCTATAGAATGGGTATCCTACCAATACACAATCATGCCATTTGGGCTGAAGAATGCACCATCCATTTTTTCGGGAGTGGTCATAGCTGCTTTTAAGGAATTCATACATCAGTTTCTAGAAGTATATATTGATGATTAGACTATATATAATTTGTTAAAGGACCATGTATAAGTATTAAGGCTAATGTTGGAAAGATGCATGTAAAGTCAAATATCATTGAATATCAAGAAATGCATTTTTGGGACACCTTTTGGAATATTGTTGGGCCATATAGTGTGTAAACAAGGTTTTGTTAGTATATCCTACTAAGATTGCAGTCATTGTAAATTTTCCACCACCAAAGTCAGTGCGCCAGCTGAGAGAAACACTGGGACATACAGGCTATTACAGGAAATTTATAAAAGGGTATGTGCAAATCATTGTGTCAATGGAAAAACCGTTAAAGAAAGATATAAAATTTTAGAGGAATGAGAACTTTCAATAAGGGTTGGACACATTAAAAGAAAAAATGTCACAACAAATATCCTAATATTATTAGATTGGGAAAAGACATTTCATGTGCATGTAGATGCATCAGCCATAGCACTTGCATCAATTTTGTTGCAGCCAGGAGGAGGGGATCTAGACCATCATATATCCTTTGCAAGAAGAAAATTGTCAGAATTAGAGAAGAACTACAACAACACAGAAAGAGAAGGCTTAGCCATGGTATATGCACTTTATAAGTTCAGGCACTACTTACTGGGTAAACGCTTCAAGATGTTCACAGATCATTCTTCCCTCAAATATATAGTCAACAAGCCAATGTTGTGGGGGAGGATCTATAGATGGATATTTTTATTTCAAGAATTTTAGTTCAAAGTGATAGTCAAACCAAGGAAGCTGAATGTAGGACCTGATCACCTGTCAAGGGTAACTAATGGAGAAGAACCAACCAACTTGGAAGACAACTTCCCTGATACACAATTATTTTCAGTACAAGTAGTTGATGAATACTTTCTTGATATTATTGAATATTTAAGTACAGGGATTGCGCCACAAGAGTTTAGCACTATGCATAATAAAAATCAAGTAGTCACAGTTGCATACTATCAACTTATTGTAGGACACTTATGCAATATGGGCGCAAACAACATTTTGATAAGGTGTGTATTAGAGCATGAAAGGCCTAGAATTTTGGCAGGAGCTCATGAGGGAATAGTTGGAGGACACTATGCAGGAAAAGATACCATGCAGGAGGTATTGCACGCAGGATTATGGTGGCCAACAATTCATAGAGATGCCAAGGATTATTTCCAAAAATGTGATGTCTTTCATATGGTTGGAAAACCCAACAGAAGGGATGAGATACCCTTAAACCCACAAGTGACCTTGTAGGTATTTGAAAAATGGGAAATAGACTTTATTAGACCAATCCATCCACCAGCAAAAAGATCAGGAGCTAGATATATCATTACAACATGCATAGAAGCAACACTAGTCAAAGACTGCAGTGCAGAGACAACAACAAACTTCTTGTTTGAGAAAGTCATCACTAGATTTGGGTGTCCAAGAATTTTAATGAGTGACCAAGGTAATCACTTTATCAACAGTACTATAAGGGCCATGACTGAGGAGTTTGAAGTCTATAACCAGAAGAGTACACCATACCATCCTCAAGCAATGGAACAGTAGAAGCTCTAAATACGATTTTGGAAAATGCTCTGACAAAGATCTACAATGTCAACAGGGATCATTGGGACTTGAAAATACTAGCAGTACTATGGGCATACAGGACCACATGTAAGAAGTTGATAGGATAGAAACCATTCAGATTGGTGTATGGGCAAGAATTAGTGGTGCCATTAGAATTTCTGGTACCCAGTCTGTGTGTAGCAGCAATTACCAACATGACAGAAAGAGGTGCAGTAAAGGAAAGGTTAAATCAACTAATGGAGATGGAAGATGATAGGATTCTTGCAGGATTTCACCAAGAAGTACAGAAAGTAAGAGACAAATCCTGGCATGACAGACATATAAAGAGGAAGAGTTTCAAGGAATGACAGTATATTTTTTCAACATCTTGGAAAATTTAGAATGCATTGGATCTGGCAGGAACAGAACTGAAAGGAATGATCAATGGGAGTCGACTGAAATTGTACAGGCACAGTCGACCTCCTAATGCTTAAAAGTTACAGCATAGTGAGAAATACATGTGCATAGTGTACTATAGTAGATATTAGGACAGAAAATTGATAAAAATAAATAAAAAGTAGAAAAAGGAAGGAAAAATAAACACAAAAATAGAAAAGAAAGAAAATACAAAAATACTGAGAAATATTATGCGTAGATAGAGTGGACTCAGCACGACAAAAATAAAAATGTTTGCGCGCAGCATATGGGTGACAAAAAGAAAAACATTGTGCAGTAAGGAAAAATCACAGCAAAAATGCACGACGCACTCAAAAAGTTCAACGCACCGGAAAGGGGCCAATGATCGGAAAAGTGAAAAACAATCGTTAGGGTAAAAAGGCGCGAATTGGTGAATTTATGAAATTAAATGAAGCATACTCGACAGATTCAACGCATTAATCACATCCAGAGAAGCTTCTCCAAGAATATCCACGGCATTCATGGCACCCTCTATATAAAGGGGAAATGCGGGAAAACAACACATATTGTGAAATTGCAAACTTACAAAGCTAGAGAGCACACAGATGATAGGAAAACATGCGAGTGCACAAAGAAAACCAATCAATTTTTATTCCAAAAAGCAAGAAATACCCACTAGGGCACCACCAAATATTGGCACACCAAGCCTAACCGCAAGGAAAACAAGATGCAGCCTTAGGTCACCACACAAAAACACGAAGGTAGGGTAAGAAATGGCACATAGAAAGGGAATTGTCGATGTTGACGCAATTCCCTCCCTACAGGTCGAACTAGTGAGTGCCACACTAGTTGATGAAGAAGAACAAGCCCCAATGATGTTCGGCATGGAAATTTATTCGCACAATAGTGAGCAGGGCCACAAAATAGTTGACGTGGGAAACCTAAAGTAACCTACGAGGGCTAAAGTATCCCATAGAACAAATGGGGATGCCAGCGAGCAGATAGAGGCTTCAGAGCCGAGACCACAACCTAGGGTAGAATCTGTGCAGTAGCAGGAAGGGCTAGTAGAAGACATTACTAGGTAGTCAAACTCAAGCGCAGAAGAAAGAGAAGTTGAGTTGGGGACCTCTAGCGCACCAGTAAGGAGAAAGGGAAAACAACCCCTTGCGCAGTCCCTATTCAAGCAGCCCAAAGCCTTAATAATATTACTGTGCATTACAAAGGGAGTGTAGGCCACGCCAATGCTACTGGGTTGCATGGAAAAACTTAAATATGCAGACCATGATGTATCGGACACTGAAAAATTCCCTAAATTTGCGTAGCAGGTGTATATGGAGAGTATATGCACAAGACATTTTTGAGATCCCATCTGCTAGTGGGAAAAACCCCGCTTTAAATACACTAGGGTTTACAATGTAAGCAGAGAGAATAACCATCTAAAAGCTAATTAACTCTTAATACTACCCCAAACATGCCAAAACTAATATAAAGAAAGCAAAGAGAAGGGAGATCGGGTAACTATACATCTAATCCCACGTCTAGTGATGATCTCCTCGCACTTGGAAGTTCTATTGACTGTATGTATCCTCCCAGGGATAACCTACATCCAAGGATTGAGAAAAAAAGAATGACAAGCATGCTATTCCATATATAGGTTAGGGTAAGATGTTAGAATTTCAAGCATAAACTAATAAAAGTATTCAAGACACCATCATTTGGGACAGGAAAATGTAATTCTTTTATTCATAACACAAAGATTATACCTTTACAATCTAAGTCGACTATCGTTCTGCGAACCTAGTTTGGGATCCTCTTTACTATGCTCCAAGTGCACCTTATATGAACTTCTTCTCTCAACCTTCTTATCTCTTCCAAGGAAGCGAATGGGTTAAATGAAGGAAGAAGGGGCTAACGAGGGAATGTTGAGGCAATTTCTCACAAAAGGCAACAATATATTGGGCAAGGAGGGGAAGTGCAATTGGGTAGAGTTTCACTATTCTTATGCTTAGCTTTGAAATGAGACCCCAACACCTCCTTTTATATGCCAAAAGGATGGTTATTTGGTTGGGTGATGGGCTATGGCAGGTGGATTAGTTCGGAAACCTCCAATAGCCCATCAATTTCAATGAATTCCTTGCAAATTTTTATTTTTTGCAACTTTTTCAAGCATACGCGGGTTGTAATGGTGAAATATGCGTATGTACGCAAGTTGTAGTGGTGCAGTAATCATATGTACAAGGGAAGTAATGGTGCAGGGCACGTACATATTCTAAAAAATATTTTTTTAAGAAGATTTTCTCAATAGTGCTTTGGAAAAATATGCAAGTAAGAGGGCCAAGGCCGTGTATGCATGTGTAGAGAAATTTAGGGCTATAACACCATCATGCATCCAAAGCAATGGGCAGTAGGCCTAGAAAAAATAGGGAAACTAAACCTCATGGATATTCCCCATTTTGGGAGAGAGAGAGAGAATTGAATAACTGTGTCAAGCAGTTGATGGCAGTCCTCCATGGAGGCTTCCTATGGATGGAGGAACCTATACTCATCGACGTGGAACTAATTTTGTTCATCACAGGTCTACCGTAAATGGGAGAAAGTCCAGCACAGTACCTAGATGACAAAACTAAAGAAAATTTCGTAGTTGAGGAAATAAAGAAAACAAAAGGGACAGAGAGAGGGTCATGTGGGATCATCATCAAAAGAATCAGCAACACAACCACCTAGATGGCCACAAAACTTATGGTATGCAAACTTCTAAGGAAATGTCTCAAGGAAGAGGTTATTGTGGGAATTTGCACAGCTACATCACAGTGAGAACATGGCACCATGATTAGTTGGGGCCCATACCTACTGAATATGTTCCTCGATGACTACAAGGACATGTAGGACTTGGGAATAGAGTTCCATTATTCATGGCTCATGATTCCTCTATCACTCATTAGGTGGAGGGAGCCTCCCTACTCCTACTTTTGCAATAGAGTAGGTATTTTTTGCGCAGCACGGTATACATCAATGGGGAGCACTTCATACCCCAAGAGAAGAAGTGGCAAGGTAGGTACCTTTGCATGGTACTTTAGTGACATCCTGAAGAGAATAGCTAATACATGGAGAATCACTCTAGAGGTTGTCGCGCAATATCAAGGTATAGAAAAATTTAGGGCTACATGCCACAACATGTGTATCTAGGCATGCAGGGATCCAACGAAGGAATGGTTGCAGCTATGGTACTATATCAAGGAAGAGGGCGTGGAAATGGAAATACGCGACTGGAAGATCCCAGTCATTACCAAAGAAATTCCAAAAGGGAAGGAGGTAGACGCAGGGTCATCTAAGACACTTGTAGGAGATAGCATTGTGGCCAAGAAGACGACACAAAAAAGGACCCCCAGTAAGAAGTTGGCACAATGGAAGAAGAGGAGTGCTCCAAAGAAGGATGCACAGACAAGAAAGAAGGACACTGCCCCGGTGTAGAAAACACAAGGAATGGGGGACACATTGACACAATAAACCCCTTCGACAACCACTCCAAAAGAAACAGGGCCACCCAAGTAGTTGATTATACATATAGGGGGGTTGCGCAAGAAGGTGAAGGCTCACAAGAAACTACCAAAGTACACAATCCTTGAGGATGATGTCGACCTCATCGCAGAAAGAGTACAAGATCGTGCAGCTAAGGAATTTGAAGAGGCTCATCACCAACAAGGGGGAATACAAAATGAATTGGCTGACATAAGGCATTTCCTAGAGAAAATAAAATAAGTGTAAAGACCTAAAAGGGAAACAAAACCCTTCCCCTCAATAACAAGAGCAGAGGAAAGGACCTTGTCGAGCGAAGAACATACCATATAGACCCTAGTGTAGGCAAGTCCAAGCTTCCAGGTCACATAAGACATGTCACAGGCGGATGAGGTTGTATCCCAAACACCACTGAAGGACTTGGCACAGGTAAAGTTGTTACCAGAAAGGATACCAACCAAGGCATTATACAAACTTTAAGTCATTGTTGCGCAGGAAGTGAAATCGCGTGCAAGGATAGATGTGGAAGAATTGAAGGAAGCTAAGAATGGCAAGGATTCCCTGGAACTGGTAGTCGAGCAAGTGAATATCAAAAAAAAAGAGGAAAAATATAGCACGGATAGACTAGTACAGGTATTAATAGTGGTTTATACCCGCATCCAAACAATGCACAAGCACAAGAGAAAAGTGTAGATGAGAAGATCAGCATGATATCATAGACAATTGACGAATACAAGTAAGAGATCGAGGAGCTCAAGGAAAGTCTCAACCCTACGACCCCTCCTGAGGACCAAGAACATCGAAAACAAGAAGCTACACTCCAAATAGCTAAGATGGAGAACTAAGCAAAGGAAGCAGAAGAATTTTTCGACGGAGTCGTACAATTATGGAAAACACTGGAAGAAGACAAAAAGGTCCAACAGTGGGACCAAGAAGAGGATAAAATTAGCACTTTTATACAAGAGCTCAAACAAAGGCATAAGAAAATGAGCATAACAGAGTGCTTGAAGGGCACTCAAGACATGAAGAAGTTGCAGACAGATTTGAAAACCGCACAAATAAAGAAGCAAGAAAGACAAACAGAACTGGAACCCCTCCAATAAAAAGAAACGCAGATGACCACACAGTTGGAGGAGGAGAATACAAGAAGAGAGTGCAAAATTGATGCAGGAGGAGATAACAATGTAGACAATGGAGGCGCTGATAAACAAAATTGCGCAGATGATAGGAAAACAAAAGGAACTAGCAGAAAAGTTCCTTATTTTGGACAGGGCAGTTCAAGGAGTGCACACTACCTAAGTGGCTCAGGATGAGCCACATGTCATTGTTGTGGGCTTGTTGGGCATAGGCTTATTTTGAGAAAAAAGGGTTTTTTTAGCATAGGCACAATTTTGGAGAAGAAGGTCTATTTTTGGAAAGGCCTAATTTTGGCTAGAAGACCAAATATTGGAGCGCGCACAATCAAAGGCAAGAAAGCAGCATGCAGAAAAAGAAGGAAAAGTGGCATGAAATAGGAAAATAAACATGGTGCTCAGGAAGTTATACCTAACCATGTTAGGGTTAGGGTTTTGGATAATGATTGTAATGGCTATAATCCTGAAAACTAGTATAAATAAGAACATAGGAGGTCTAGGTTGGGGTTCTTGGGTTTTTGGTTGTTGTTCAATAATTGTTCAGTTGTTGTAAGTTCAAGGTTGATACAAAAGAGTCAAGTAGGTCAAATATTGAGGGTTATATCACAAGTTGAGGAGCCTGGTGTGATATAGTCCTCCTCATAGAAGGTCATGAACCTATTTATGCTTGTAAGGAGAAAGATGTAATGCGCGCAACACTATATTTTGCAGGAAACCTAATAAAAAAGAAGAGAAGCCAAATATTTGTGGATGTATCCCAGGAGGGGGTGAACCATGGTAAAACTTGTGTTATATGTGATGTTTAGAGCATGTTTACTTTCTGTCAATGATTGATCATATTTACCTTCTGTCAATGAGTGATTTATGAATCAATGGTTAATCTAAATATGTTAGAATGCATGCATGGTCGAAAAGATGAATTAATCCTAGAAATTATGAATGGATAATATGTTGAATGTATGAAGAAGGGATAATACACCCCCATACCCCACTCATTCCTAGACTTCAAGCATTTGAGCATTGCAGTCACCCATAAAGATATCTCGAGTGAGACTGCGTTGTGTTGCCTTCTGTTTTACCAGGAGGGCCGATAGTTTTAGAAGGTTTTGTTGGAAACCTGTTCAGATCCGAACCTGGGTCAACCCAAAAAGTAGAAGAGAGAAATGCAAGACAATAAATGGTTATGTTACTGGCTAGAATTGAATGGAATTGAGTGGACAGGATCCATGAAAGAATCGCATAGAGAATGAAAGCATAAAAGGGAATTTTCATACCATGGAATCCAACGAAGGTAGATATTGAAAGATGGTTGAAAAAAAAGGAAATTGAGTTTGGGTAGAAGGATAACAGAAACCCTAAGTTAACATCGCCCAAATATCTTGAAAAATAAATGTTTAGCGACCCTGCATGAGGTATTTTTTTGTGATTTCCCGCATGTATTGCAGGAGTGGCTATTGAGGTTAAAAGACAACCACCCTACAAATCAAATCAGACAACTGGAGTGGAATCATGTGGAGTTCGTGAAGTTATAGCAAGTTAAAAATAAATTGGCATGCAAAAGATTTCCGGTTAGACAGTATTGTTGCAGGGTTTATCACTAAATTTACAATAGATACTACAAAGTATTATAGCGCAACAGAGCAGTATTTTATAGAAGGATCCATAGGTAGGTATATCAGATATTTGTATACTTCAATCAATATTTTATTGTATAACAATGGTGTGATAACCATGGAATCAGACAGCTAAACTTCCCTGCGTGCATGGGGGAAGGGGGGAAGAACTAACAAGAGGTGGATAAATGGAGGAAGAGATGGATAAGGGAAAGAAGAAGGAGGTCATGAACCCAATCATGATGGAGGAAGACCAGATAAAGAAGATAATGGAAAATGTTAGAAATACACCCAGTGGAGCACTCCACCAATATAAGATCAATAATAAGAAGAGAGTCATAGTTGATAGAGAGGGATTGGAAAGTGATGAATAAGAGGTAGAGGATCTCCAAGATGTGGAGTAGATTGATGAAATATTGTGCACAACATATGAAATCAAAATAGGAGGTCCAAGGGAAGGAACATAAGGCAGAACTCCAATCTAGATCAACATCAGTGTGGAACCTATAACCCCATGTACAACTAGTACACCAGAAAGGACACCAGCATCTAGACAATTGAATTTTAGTGGGAGAAGAATGACAGGACAAGGATCTAATAAAGGATCATCAACTGGGGGAGCCAGTTCAGGAATTATTAATCATATATCTACACCGTGAAAAGGTAGTATTTCAACACAATTCAAAATGAAAGGACATGATCCCACCATCAGGTTACCAGAATTTCGGGGAGAGGAATCAAAGAACCCTGAAAATCATATATTAATATGCAAGAAGATCTAGGAAGAAAAGCAAATCACAAATGAGGATAAAAAACTTGCACAGTTAGATATTACGTTGAGAGACCGAGCACTAGACTGGTACATGAGCCTAGATGTAAATAGTCCACCAGGAGAAACAAGGACCATTGCATATGTGAAAAGACTATTGAACAATGAATTTCAGAAACCAAGCTCAGAGGATCAATATATGAATGAAATGATTGAAATCATGAAAAAACCAGGTGAGTATGTTTGGTAAATTGATCAGAGGTTTAAACGGTTGAAAGGTAATTTGAAGTATGCAATTACTGACATGCAACATAGGAACTTATTTGTGAACTCATTGTTACCACATTTGAAATACCCATTAAGACAGCAGAAGTTCCAAACTTAGGCAAAGGCTTTGTGGGAATCTTTACAACTGGAAGAGAACTAGTATTAGAAGACAACTCTAGCAATAGAGGAGTTGAAGGAGGATCTGAAGAACCTAACATTTCAACTTAACCAGAATAAGGGCAAAGAGAAAAGAGAAGTTGTTTGGTGTACCACATGCAGGACAGAAGGACACCATAAGAATGAATGTCCAACTTTCGTGCAATACATGGAAACAAGAGTACCGAACCCTTTTCCAATATGACCATGGTGTGAGATTTTTAATATGCATGGGAATGATCCATATCATTGTCCAATGATGCAGAAGTATCAAACAGTAACCAAGAGTTCATACTGCAATTTTTGCAAGTCAGTGGGTCATGATGATAAAGATTGTAGAATGATGGAGATGATGATAGAAATAACTTCAGATACTTATAGGTTGCAAGCAGAAATGATGACAGGGAAAGTTGCACCTCAGTTCAACCAGGTACAAGCTCCATACAATAATGCACAGCAACATTATAACATTGCGCATCCACAATAAAACATTGCACAGCCACAGTATAACCCCGCAGTACAACCAGGTGCCTTAGTACAATGCACCACGAGGAGATCGAGCTGGATGCAAAGGTGGAGGATGAGGTAGAGGAGGATTTGGATGAGGTAGAGGTCTAGTAGTGTTCCACAACTGCCAACAACCAGGACATTATGCAAGGGAATGTCCACTTCCATCTGTGACATGTATGTATTGTCACACAACAGACCGTGATACAAAATATTGTACAACACTCTTAGGGAAGATCCGAGAAAAAAGGAACCAGAACAACCAGAATGTATAGTGGATTTCTACATAATCCAAGGATGATGGAAGAAACATCAATATAGTCACACGAGGAGGATCTAAGACTGGAACTGACGCAGTAAGACAAGATCCAACTCATCACCAATAGGTAAAGAACACTGACCCACAGAAGAAATTTGATGTGCAGAAATAAAAGGAAACATTCAAGGAGGCCAGACAGGAGTTTCTCATACAAAACACGGCATCTATATGAGTTTCACAACACACTCAGAACATACCAATGTACGAAATTCCCTCTTCAATGGACCTATCTCTATTAGGTATTGATTGGACCTACAAGAACTATGTTATAATAGATATTAAGAAAGAAATTATGACCTTTGAATCTAATGGAATGAAAGTCACTCGGCCTCTAGACCCGTATCAAGGTTCATGGTATATTGACCCAATATATGAGAATATGGAACAAGATGTTATGGATCAACTATACACTATGGTTGCAAAAAACTGAGCAAATTACATTAATCCCATTGTAGATGGATCCATTAGTTGGTGAAGTACTCATTCTATGGATGATGACTCTGAAGTTGCTTGGGACAATTGAAAGTAGGGAAAGTATGAAAATTTATCTATGCATTGTGCAATTGTCAATTCAGTCATATGGATTGGAGCTAAGATAGGTAATTACCCAACATATGATGGAAACTTAGATCTATGTAGTTTCCTTGTTGATGTGAAGCATAATGTTGATGTAGAACATAGAATCTTATCACTTGACCTATCCCTAAATTCTTCTCCATACATGTGGTGGGATACTCACAAAGAAACTCTATCTTATTTGGATGAGTTCAAGCTCTCCATTCAATACCATTTCATTCCTCCATCCCAGGTTAACCAATCTAGTAAGGATCATAAGCCAAAGAGTCAAGTTGTAACTCTAGAACAATATGATTGTTCATCTGATCCAAGGGATCATATTGAATATAGCGTTGGGGTATGGGAAACTACTCAATTTCCTTCTCAGTTCTGGGTACACCAATTTATCCATTGTCTTGGAAACATTCTGAAAGCCTAGTATGTGCAAGAGGAAACTAGAAGACAAATTGTTTGTTGGAAGATGATTAACGATCAGTTCTACCATGATTTATCTTTTTATGGTAAGTCTCCTGAAATCACCCTAGTACTACAACAAATCAATAAAATGTTATTTATTGATGAATATAAACCTAAATATCCTCCCACAGTATGTTATGTGCATGAAAATATACTTCAATATAGTTTTTATCCATCCTCCACAAGAGTACCCATGGCCTGTAGTAAACTCGATAAAGATCCAGATGATTCTGAAGACCTAGAGGAACTTAGACATTTAACATTTAAGGAATATGCATGAACAAGAACAGTTAAATAAATTATCTTCGATGATTTCATTACTTCATATACTAAACCTCTAAAGTTGTAAGAATTAAACATAAGGAGTGAGGAGCATCCTAAGATAGAATACATAGGATACTATTGGGATGAGAAAACTGTGACAGAGATACAAGATCTTTTGTGGGATTAAGGGAGAGTTAGGATAAATAAGTATCTCTTTCCTAAGAGTTTTTAAGAACTGAAGGGGATTAAGGGTGAGTTAGGATAAATGAGGATCGAATTAAAACTAGATGTTAAGTATGCCAAGCACAAACCGTATAGTCTGAATCCTAGATTCAAGGAGAAGGTTAAGAAAGAGATTGATAGAATGTTATCCGTCGGGATAATTTTCCCTGTGGATGAGGATGAGTGGAGCGGTCCTATTGTAATATAGAGAAAGAAGGGTAATAATGAAACATTATGAAATAATAGTATGTGCAAGAAAAAACTAGAATACATATTGTTTGTTGGAAAATGATTAACGATTAGTTCTGCCATGATTTATCTTTTTATGGTGAGTCTCCTGAAATCACCCTTGTACTACAACAAATCAAGCAATTAATGTTATTTATTGATGAATATAAACCTAAATATCCTCCCAAAGTATGTTATGTGAATGAACATATACTTCAATATAGTTTTTATCCATCCTCCATAAGAGTACCCATGGCCTGTAGTAAAGTTGATAAAGATCCAGACGATTCTGATGACCTGGAGGAACTTAGACATTTAACATTTAAGGAGTCTACATGAACAAGAATAGTTAAGGACACTATATTTGATGATGTCAATACTTCATATACTAAACCTCTAAAGTTGCGGAAAGTAAACATAAGGAGTGAGGAACATCCTAAGATAGAATCCATAGGATACTATTGGGCTGAGAAAACTATGACTGAGATACAAGATCTGTTGTGAGATTAAGGGAGAGTTAGGAGAAATGAGTATATATTTCCTAATATTTTTTAAGAACTGAAGGGGATTAAGGGTGAGTTATAAGAAATGAGGATCGAATTAAAATTGGATTCTAAGCATGTCAAGCACAGACAGTATCATCTGAATCCTAGAGTCAAGGAGAAGGTTAAGAAAGAGATTGATAGAATGTTATCCATCAGGATAATTTTCCCTGTGGATGAGGACGAGTGGATCAGTCCTATTGTAATATAGAGAAAGAAGGGTAATAATGAAACATTCTGAAATCATAGTATGTGCAAGAGGAAACTAGAAGACATTGCTTGTTGGAAGATGATTAACAGTCAGTTCTGCCACGATTTATCTTTTTATGGTAAGTCTCCTGAAATCACCCCAGTACTACAACCAATCAAACAAATGTTATTTATCGATTAATATAAACCTAAATATCCTCCCATAGTATGTTATGTGCATGAAAATCTACTTCAATATAGTTTTTATTCATCCTCCAAAATAGTACCCATGGCATGTAATAAAGTTGAAAAAGATCCAGACAATTCTGAAGACCTAGAGGAACTTAGACATTTAACATTTAAGGAGTATGCATGAACAAGAATGGTTAAAGACAATATCTCTTATGATGTTAGTACTTCATATACTAAACCTATGAAGTTGTGAAAAGTAAACAAAGGGAGTGAGGAACATCCTAATATAAAATCCATAGGATATTATTGGGATGAGAAAACTATGACAGAGATACAAAATCTGTTGTGGGATTAAGGGAGAGTTAGGAGAAATGAGTATCTCTTTCCTAATACTTTTTAAGAATTGAAGGGGATTAAGGGTAAGTTAGGAGAAATGAGGATCAAATTAAAACTGGATGCTAAGCATGTCAAGCACATACCATATCGTTTGAATCCTAGAGCCAAGGGAAAAGGTTAAGAAAGAGATTGATAGAATGTTATCTGTCGAGCTAATTTTCCCTATGGATGAGGACGAGTGGATCAGTCCTATTGTAATATAAAGAAATAAGGGTAATAATGATATCAGATTTTGTGTGTATTACAGGAGCTTGAACTCAACTTGTGTGCATGACCCTTTTCCTACTCCCTTTAGTTATGAAGTTCTTGATCAAATGGTGGGAAATGAATCCTATTTGTTTACATATGAATTCTCAAGATATCATCAGGTTAGAATTGTGGAAGAAGATAAGAGAAAGACTACCTTCACTACAAAATGGGGTTCCTTTGATTATAATGTTATGCCCTTTGGAATGAAGAATGCCCCAGTTTTTTTTCTCTCGAATAGTTATTGTTGCATTCTGCAACTTTATTCATAAGTTCCTTGAAGTATATATAGATGATTGGACTATATATAAACTATTGAAGCAACACATAGGTTTACTAAGGTTGATGTTTGATCATCGCAGATGGCTACAGATTTATTTAAACCTGAAGAAGTGTATTTTTTGTGTACCCTTTGGAAATTTTATAGGACATATAGTATGCAGGGAAGGAGTTTTAGTTGATCCTGCAAAGGTTGCAGTGATACTGAATATGCCTCCACCTACGACTGCTAAATAGTTGTGGTCAATGTTGGGACACACTGGATACTACCACAGATTTATCAGAAATTATGCAAGCATAACTGCCCCATTGGAAAAATTGTTGTAGAAATATGACGCCTTCAGTTGGAATCCAAAGTGTGACCAAGACTTTGATACCCTCAAAGAAAAGTTGTGTGTTGCCCCTATTCTTATATGTACACATTGATGCTTTCGATATTTCTTTGGGTGTAATCCTTATGAAGCCTGGTGAAGGAAACCTAGATCATCCCATCTACTTTTCTAGTAGGAAGCTTTCTCACGCCAAGTGCAAATACACTACCAATGAAAGGGAAGGATTGGCAATGGTTTATGCTTTGAAAACTTTTAGACATTATTTGTTAGGAGGCCATTTTAAATTATTTACTTGTCATTCCTCCCTGAAATACCCAGTAAACAAGCTTGTGTTAGAAGGAAGAATTTGTAGATGGTCATTTTTGTTTCAGGATTTTTCCTTTGAATTCATTGTCAAGCCAAGAAAATTGAATGTTGGCCCTGATAATCTATCGCCATTAGAATTGGGAAATATTGGTGGAGTTGTTGGTGATCAGCTCCCAAATGCATATCTTTTTAAGATTGAGGCTATCCTTGATTACCTCTCAGATATTGTATTGTTTCTCACTACTAGTACTATGACTGAAGGGTGTTCCACAACTCAAAAGTGACATATGTTGGTATGTGCCTCAAATTATTAGTTGATCACATGTTAGTTGTATAAGTTGGGCTTGGGAAACATCCTTCCAAGATGTGTACTTGATCATGAGTAGCCTGAAATCTTGTGGAAATGCCACTACGAATCTATGGGAGGACATGTTAGAGGGAAAGTGACTACCCAGAATATATTACAGGTAGGATTATGGTGGTTGATTTTCTTCAAATATGTCAAGGCTTACGTCAAAGCATGTGATGTTTTCTAGAGACTTGGTAAAATGTTGCACAGAGATAATTTTTCCTTACATTTTGTTTAGGGTCTTCAAGCATTTGAGAAATGGGAAGTTGACTCCATAGGGTCGATTAATCCACCATCCAAACACTCGAAAGCTAGGTATATCATAAATGCTACAAATAATCTTACTCGTTGGGTTGAAGAAGAAACAAACTGAGATTGTTCTACAGATACTGCATCCCGGTTCATATTTAAGTGTTGGAGTACTGAGAGGGGGGGTGAATCATTATGAGCACTCTTTCCACTTTTAACCACAATATATATTCTTCCACTTTAACAAAAAATTTCAACATTTTATCATCAATGTATCATCTAATATTGCATTCAATATATCATGAGCATATAATCATAAGTAGCATCACATCAAATACACAATGCACCAGTATTTACATGGAAACCAAAATGGGAGAAAACCATGGAATGCTTTCTTATATATATAAATAATTCATTCATAGGAAGCACCAAATTCCAAATTATCCCCCTACAACTCGAAGGAGGATCCAACCCCCTATTCTCAGGATCCAACCTGAAGGAAGTTACAAATCCTTGAATTCTCTAGCTCCAACCAAAAGGAGGCTACAACCCCCTGATTCTGATCAGTCTCCAACCTGAAGGAAGCTACAAATCCTTGATTCTTTGGATCCAACCAGAAGGAGGCTACAACCCCCTTTCTTTTCCCCATTCAACCGCCCTGAAATATAAGTATAGACCAAATTTTCACTACCACGGTCACTGCCATTGATATATCAATCAACCTGTAATCAACCTGTCACTGTATCCAACCTGTCACTATCACTGATACTCAACCAGATCATATCACATGGATCATACACCAAGGGCACCTCTCAACTAGATTGCCAACATCACCAACACATGTCTCTACCAAGCATGTATCAAGATCAAAAACACATGCCTCTAGCATGCTCCTCAATATCACCAAGATGCAAACTCATAACACAATATACCAAGCCTCAAGTATGCACCATAATATGTAACAAAACCATACACCAAGATAGCCAATAATGTTTATAATCAATGTACTATAACATTACCAAGATGTATCATATCACATACTATCATCACCATGCATGTACCATAACACCATAACCATAACCCTTAAAATTTACCTTTGATCTTGTAGTTGACCTACTGTAATGTAACCTGACCTGTAACTTCTTCCACAGTCCTTAGCAACCAGGTACCAACATCTCTTCTCACCCTTTCATAATATTTTCATACATCTTTGATTTCCTTTACTACTACCTGCAGATATCTATGCTTTTCTCCACTGAAGCCCGTGTACATCTGCGCCCTTCTGACCTGCAACTAGAGAATGTCTCATAAACAAGGGTTACTCACATTTTCTACAACTCCCATACTTTCACCTTCAAACTTGCTTCATAAATTCATACTTGACATCATATTTAACCTCAAATTTCCCAATAAAAAGATAAACCATAACATTCACAAGATATATATTCAATGTAAGTGTGTGTGTCCTTATGAGAGAATCCTTGAGGTGTTTACATAATTTTTCATAGTAACCTCTCTTCTTACTTTAAGTATTTCTTGTTGCGACCACTTTACCCTTTTATTAAGACTTGTAACCAACTAGGGGCTTCTTGACCACTCTTCGAGGCTTCCAAATTTACAAGGCCATATCTCCCTAACCATGAGGAACCACGTGGTGTTCCACATCTCACCGAAAATGGAATAAAATGTACTATCCATGTATGATATTATTCCCTGCAATTACACTATCCTTCTTTTCCATATTCCTTAATCAAATTCAAGTTCCATACCCACACCTTCAGGGATATATGTAGACTACATCAAATGCACCCAACTAACTCATCATCAATCTCGATCATACAAATTTCAATCAACTGTCCAAAATCCCTGGACATATCCAAGGGTTGAAATCAATATCTAAGGGTTGACATAAATGAAAACCAATTGTCCAACATTAAGAACATCATAACTCAATTTGGATGCCCTCAAATTTTGACTAGTGATCAGGGTGTGCATTTCATCAGCAAGACTGTAGCCACTCTCACCCATGATTTATTAATTCAACATCACAAAAGTATCCCATATCATCCACAAGAAAATGGTACTGTCGAATCCTTTAACAAGATTCTGGAATGAGGATTAACCAAGGTATGTTGCAAAAAGACAGATGATTGGGATGAAAGAATCCCCACAATATTATGGGCTTACAGGACTACTACAAAGAAACTGCATAAGTGTACTCCATTCCAACTGGTTTATGGTAGATAAGTCATTTTCCCCACCAAGTTCATCACTCCAAGCCTATATATTGCGCACGTAACTCACATGATAGATGATGAATAAGTTGTGGAATGGGTTGTAGAGTTGTTGGCATTAGAAGAAGCCCAATTTTTGGTTGATTTTCACCAAATAGTGGAGAAGGCTCATTAGAAAGCTTGACATGACAGGCACATTAATACCAAGATGTTTGCACAGGGTGATCAAGTTTTGTTATATGACAGCAAGTACCAAAATCATTTAGGGAACTTATGAATGCATTGGCTTGGACCTTTTATAGTTGCGGAAATCAATGAGTCCAGAGTTCTCAAACACGTGCAACTTGATGGTATTCTTCATCCAGGATGGGTGAATGGTGCATGCCTGAATCCCTACATATATTCTCAATAAGAGAAGTTTCGTCGCACTCATGTTATCAGGAGTGAATACAATAGGTAGGATTTCGAATTGTTTTTTTGTTTCCCTTTTCTGCCAATAAAATGGTGACGTGTTCAAATGTCACTTGTCCTAGATTCTAGTTGTCCTTATCAGTATGTCTAGCCTTAATATCACATTTTTGGTCGAGAAGGTCTAGATCAAATCATTTCGTATTTAATACTTTCCAAATTTGAAATTTACACCCGGTTGTTGTCACTTTGTTCGTTAAATGTCATTGGTACCTTTTTGGTTGTCGTCTCATCATAATCGGTCTGAGTCATTTATGTCCACCAACTGTCAATACCTTTGTGGCTAATTCCTGGTGCGTTAATTACTTTTCTCATTTAATTGATTGTCCCACTATTGTGTTCTCACTTTTTCTCTTTATTTCCCAAATACCCTCTTTGATCTCACCATGTTTGATCGTCATATCTGACATTAATTTCCAGTTACCTCCATGTTCTATCTCTTAATGATTTCTAGTCATGTCACCTCCTTCATGTTTCCTATAAATTCGTATTTTTCTGACTACTCAACCTTATTTTTTTTTACTCAAGTTATTTGCATACCCAGTCCCAGAGCCCCTTGAGAACTATGTGATCCCACACTTGCTCCTTTGTCCACCAATTTTATTTTTTTACCAACGCAGGTATGCCAGGATGGTTCACACTTCTGACAAGGGAGTCCTACCAAAAGTAACAGTTCTAGAGCAATTTATTGATTCACGGGTCGAAGTTATGAGTGATATCCATGGAAATTTCAAAAAAACTTGGTTGCTCGACATTGACCTCATAGATGGATCACGGTACCCAAAGATGGCTATCCATACATCATGGATTGATTATCCATACCGACCAATGAATTTAAGTGGGGGTGGAAATTGTCCTTCATACCCATTCAGGACACTACTTTGTTGAATTGTGCGACCTATCAGTGTTCAGTACTACTGGAGAAGTCACATGGTGCACCAAGTTTCTCATTAGTGGGGCACACAATGGTTCTTTTAGGTTGGATTGGTCCTACCCTATCCATGTGGAATACATTCACAAGTTGAGTGGTTTATCCATGGAAGGGCAGGATGTGATGCAAGGATTTCGGGGTTCAAGGAAGCATGGTCGCAGAAAGGGTGAGATTAGCCTCTACGAAAAATATGGCACCAGGCAAGGAGGTCATGGAGAACTCATTGACCAAATCCACGATGAGCAGGTCTACTATGACTTCCATGAAATTGCAAGTAAGGTCATGAAGAACTAATTTTGAGGTGAGTGGACACTCGACGCCATAGTAGTGCCTAAGTTTAGAAAAAATGGAGCACCATTGAATTGGTGCAAATACCTGCTCATAGAAATGTTCCAAGCATGCACCGATGTACATGACCAAGCCACGTATTTCATATATTTCTACTTGTTGGTCAAGTTCTCTATGTGGAAGTGGAAGTCGCCTCAGGTTTGAAGCCTCTCACACACTCCTGACATTCGTATCACCAACCTATTTGGCACTCGGCATAGTCGTACTGCTATGGTTCACTCCAAAGACCACGTTTCTACCTTTTTGCAGTGGCATAACGACCTTATTTCAACTACACAGTGACCGAGTATTCTACAAGCGCTACTGAACTGGCACACCCACAACATTTGGTTCGGCATGAACCGATACTTTACTTTTGTGAGGCCTTTAGGTGTGGCCCCATCAATTTTTCACACCCCTCCTTTGCCTTTTTTGTCTGGATGAGGAAATTTTAGACAAGGAGGTGACTACTTGGCCTGCAGTCAGCAAATAATAGAAGAGATCGATCGACTCATATAAAATGACTGGGATATCACAACGACCGATTCTGGTATCGACCATGGGTGCAGGCCCAAGCATGACCACAAATAAGAGAGATCATATGCCACCAGTATCAGACAACGAAGATGAAGACGGAGAAGAGGATATGATACCCAAGTCATTTATTCTCCCATTCCCACCAATTCCGGATGATGCCACTATTTCTGGTAAGCATCTCCATAAGGAATTTGCTACTACTTTTCCTTGTAAGAAAATATGCTCTGGCTCTCTACCCATCTCCACCAATGACTCCTTTATCACCAATGTTACTCCCATTTCTTTACTTATGCCACCATATTGCACCACCACCGACATTCCCTCTTTTTTTCCCATCATCATCATTATCGACGACCCACCAGTCAAGACCCAGCTCTTTCCCATCATAAAGGAGCTCACCTTTCAACTGCCTAGTTCAGTTGCGGATTCCCCATCCTCCACTCCATCGTCGCCTCCCCACACTCATATTGACACTATTAAACCCATGTCTACTACCCCTTTCACGATGGCTATAGGAACCACAGTCCCCATTCCATCCACCTCCCCCAATGGTTCACATGTCCATGTCTCTTTTGACACCCCACCTAAGAACAACCCCAATCCTGAACCAACTAAGGTTCCATAGGTGCAAAAGCATATGGGTCCAGATCCTCACATTGACGAGATGGACACCCAAGATGACACCCATTCTATGCACAACACTAGTTCATTCAAGGAACACATTGAATCGTTGTTGCAAGATCCACAATAGTGTCATGAGATCTTGGAATTATTCTTAGAGCACACCGACGTCATTCGTAAACTTCCTCTAGAGGTCCAAGATAGTCCTTTTGACAACCTTTCCACTACTTCCCCTAGTCCTTATGGTGTTGGAACCCCTAATATGTATAAATTATTTGTCTCTAATGGCCAACCACTGGCTTCATGGTTTCCCTTGGTTCCATCCCTCACCAATGGTGATCTTGTGGCTTGGTCTACACTGCAACTCATGAATCTTATGCGAGCATCCACATATCATCTTGGGAAGAGACTTCTCACTGCAAAATAGTAGAAATAATATCTTACACAATAGTCACAACAACTGCACCAAGCCATCATTGTAGCCACTTCAGCAAGGGATCAAGAAAATGAGTTGCAAACATAGGCCAAGTCCAATATTGCATCCATTTTTGATAAGTTTCTCCAACTCTACCCTACCTTCATACAGGTTTCTCCTGATTTCCCTGAGGATATCACCCCAGTTGATATGTCTAGTCCTAACTGGCTACAAGCATGAGCATCCTTTAACAAGAGATGGTTGAAATAAAGTTGAAGGAAAAGGAGAAACCCTAGAAAATGATGCAGAAGTTCACATAGGCAGTCATAGAAGGAAATGTTGTCAAGTCCTCTCTTCATACCTGTGTCAATGAATGACGCCAACTCTTTGGCATGGTTAATCATTGGATCGGCTTAATGGTACTCCGAAGTAAGCCAATCGGAGAGTTATGCACATAGCTCAACAAAATGAATCTCAAATCCCAATCCATCATTGATCTGGTTGAGAAAGTAGAAAAAATTTCAGAGATCCAAGTTGTGTATGAAAGACTGGATGCTCTGGATGAGTCTACTCGAGCAGCTAAGAAAGAGCTTAGAGACTTATGCCCTGCATTGTTAGATGATATGTCCATATGTAATCACTTGATTCCATTGCAGACTATGAATGGACTACACTACTAGCTACCCATCATGATAATCCCAATGTGACAGCAGCACAGGTTTTTGTTGTTGAAGCCTCAATTTTAGCCAGAAAATGGCAGGATCCTATGGAGAACTACGATGGTTTCCACCAACAGGCCCTCACAATTGTCCCCGAGTTGGGCCCTCCATTTTTAGAAGGTCATGGGAAGGAACCAAGAGGTTGACTCAGGATGAGTGAATGGTTGTGGTTGGGGTCTTTTGGGCCCCCCATTTTTTATAAATGTTTTTTTTTTGGGAAAGGACAAAGTTTTTACGAAAGTGTTGCATGACCAGCTAGAAAAGGGACAGTAGCGAAAATCAATTAGAATAGATAAAAGCTAATTAAAATTCTAATAGCATCAGAGACAACAAAAATCACCATGTGCCCGCTGGGAAAGCAGTTAGAAAAGTGGAAAAAGCATCAGATGCCAATGGAAAAAGGCCAAAAACGTAGCAGAACAAGAAGTCCAAGAAGCAGCTAGGAGAAAGGTATAAAGAGGGAGTCAATGCAATGAGGAAAAAGGTTACAGAGATTGGTTGATTAGCCGATTGGTTCAAAGGAAATTGTTCCACAGTTGATGAATGAGTGCACAGGAGAGATACTCAGGTTGTGTTGTCATTTGGGTTGGGATCAAGTTATTATTTTCATGATATTATTGTAATGGGTTTGGCGATGTTATTATGCTTACGTGGTAGGGTAGAGTCTATAATGGGTATCTAGGAATAGATTTTGTTGCATAAGTTATTGTATGAAAGATGTACTCTATGTATGACACTTTTAAGATGTTGATAATATAAAGGATTGTTTGGGCCCTAAAATTTTATTATACTGCGTATGAATATTTGGTTTCTCTATTGCGAAATTACTTATGTCATGTTTATTTAGAGTTCAATCACTGTCTATGAATGTCTTTGCATATTGATGTATGAATCTGAACATGGCAATGTAAAATCCAATGACATGTTCTCCTTGACTCACTTCGCCTCATACATCTCATTTTCACTTCGGGTGATACCTCCTTCCCTTGCAAAAGGTTGAATATGCAAGCACTCCTAGAATACAACGGTATCTTTTGTTGGCAACCTCCAAGAACTCTGGTCTTAATTTTTGCACCAACAATTTTCCTAGTTAAACATTTCCATGGTAAGTTTATGTGTGTTGTGTGTGTTGTTACTTTTTTTTTTATAAAGAATCTATATGCATTTTTTGTTGTAAAGGTTTAAAACTTACAATTGGTATCAGAGAAAAATTATTAGATTCATGGGTATGCCTTCATTGTTAAGGTTTCAACTTGTGTTGATAGAGAAATTGTATCTCGGGTCTATGATAAACTTGGTTTTAATGGGAGCTCTGCAATGGTGATTATTGTGATAAAAATAATGGTGAGCAATTCTAAAATCAAGATTGAGAAATTTAATGGGAAAATCCTTGAGCTATGGAAGCTCACGATGGAGGGCATTCTTGTAGACAAAGAAAATTTAGTCGTTGAGGATCATGGTACTACACCTACAAATATGTCGACAAAATATTGCATGAAGTTTGATAGGAAGGTAAAAAGTACAATATGGTTGTGTCTTTGAGATTCAACGTTATTGAATGTCTTGGGAGAAGATATAGACAAGGTGTTATGGGATAAATTAGGGATTTTGTATCAGTCTAAGTCCCTAGTAAACAAATGTTTCCTTCAAAAGAAGTTGTACCTCCTATGGATGAATGATGGAGACTTTATCATAGAGCATCTAAATGTAATTAATATTTTGGTAATTCAGTTGTTGTATATTAATACTAAAAAAATTTATGAAGATAAGTTCATTGGTTTACTATTTTCTTTGTCAAATTCATGGGATAGACTAATTATATCTATTGGGAGTAATGCAACCACATTAAATTTTGAATATGTGGTTTCATCCTTACTATCGAAAGAAATGAGGTGAAAAAAAATGGATAGTCAAATCATGGATGCCTTATCTATAAGAGGTCATTCTTGGGATAAAAATAAAAATAAGTCCTCATGGGGGAGATCTAATATAGAGGTAGATCTAAATCTCCAAGAAAATCCTTAAGGAAATGCTATAAATGTGGTTAAATTGGGCATTATAAGAAGGATTATAGACCTAAAAGTTTTGATAAAAGGAAGGGATCTAATGATTTTTCTTGGCACATAAGGGAAGACCTCCTTGGAGGAAGGAGGGAATGTGAATTTGGCTTCTTCAAGCACACATGCAGATCATGATGTATGGTTGATTGACTCGAGTGTTTCTTTTCATGTGACTCTCACAAGGAATGGTTTTGTGAATATGAAAATTATAATGGAAGTGACATTTTCCTAGGAGATGACTCAACAGCCAAAATCACAATACGTGGAAAAGTCAAGTTTTTACTCAAGGATAGAAAGATTAGAACACTTCCTGGGGTTTTTCACATTTCCGAGATGGATAGAAACTTGATATTCGTAAGTAAGATGAGTGATGTAGGTGTACATATTTTGTTTGAAAGGAAAACCTACAAAATGGTTCAAGGTTAAATGGTGTTTATGAGGGGATTTTGGAATGGAACGATATACAAGCTGTTGGGAAGCACTATCACTAATGGGTGTAATATTTTTATTGTTCCTAAGGCTGGAAATGAAGAAGAAATAACCGCTACTATCTCTGAAGAAATACAATGCTATGGAATCAAAGACTAGGACATATTAGAGAGAAGGGCCTTCGAGCATTACATGGTAAAGGTATGGTTGAAGGTGTGTATGATTGCACACCAGATTTTGATTTCTATGAACATTGCATATGTGGCAAACAAAATCGGGTAAGATTCTCACATGGTGCAACAATGGCAAAGGAAATCCTAGAGTTAGTACACAGTGATGTGTTTGGACCTATGCTTGTTCCATCATTAGGTAAATTTGTGTACTATATTTCATTCATAGATTTATTTCTCTAGGAACACATGAATTTATTTCCTCTGAAGGAAATCTAAGGTCTTTGGTAAATAACATAGTTACCAACTTAACGATAACTCTACAGAGTTCTCGTTTTTTGGGGGGGGTCCAATTTTTTACCCCGTTTTTAAAAAAGGTGCTACCAGTAGCACCCC
>ML804769.1:44481-67420 GCA_009831015.1 Picea engelmannii
ATATTTTAAATTTTTCGATCCACAATGTTTCCACATTATTTTTTAAATGCTTATTTTTCATCTATTTTCTAATTTTTCTAATTTTTTTTTATTCAACGGTGTTTTTAATCGTTTTTCATGCTTCTTTCAATATTAAAAATGCTTTTTACCATTTACTTTTTTGAAGTTATGATTTTTCATATAATTATGTCTCCTTAATTAATTTATTCTTCCATACTTTTTAAATATAGTGAAAACCATCATTTTTAACACATTGTTTACGTTTACTTCAATACGTTGAAAACAATTGTAGTTAAATAAGTCTACTTTTTAAAATTTAGCAAAAAAATACACATTTTATAGCCATGTATAATAAAAAAATAGATAAATTTTGGTACATATTCCTTAAAATAGAATGTCAAATAAAGCATTTTTATGGACATAATTGAACAAAAAAGTCAAAATTTTATAATAAAAAAAATAACATTTTCTTTCATATTTTATATATGTGAAGTAAAAAATGACAACATTTAATAAAATTTTCCAATGTATAGTTATTCACATACAAATAAAATGAAAAAGAAAACGATAAAAAGATTCATCACAAAATAACAATAGATACATCTTTATTCTTATTTTAAAATCTAAAAGTCAAAACATTACAGTTATATCTCATCAAAAATTTGCAAAATTGAGCATTGTCTTAAAGGACATCTTGAAACTAATCAACAATATCATATATCCCAAATTCATCATTCTCAACAGACACATTATCATCTTCTTCGACGTCATTTTGTTCTTCCATTGGCTCTTTGATATCCGCAAGTTTTCCAAAGTGATCATTTCCAATCATTCCTCATAATGGTACTTGAGGTTCCTTTGACAATTTTTCCACCTTTGATTCACTAAAATCTTCTTTCCTCAGGCCAACTTCTTGCATTTCATCTGGAAGAGCTGGAATAGCATTAATTCTTTGTTGAATAAAACTGCACTGCATTGGGTCACTTTCAATGGCTATGCAATTCCTTCATTTCTGTAAGCAACACGCTAATGTTGTACCTAATCACTAAATACAAAATAAATAATGAAGTTAGATACTGTAAAAAGATATAAATTAAAAATAATATAATATTGAAGTATGATTTCATAAATATTAGATCATAATTCTTACCTGAACCCGAGAACAAATCCAAAACCCAATCTCCTTCATTTGAAAATGTATCTATAAGATAATTAATTAATGCTTGTTGTTTTTGATAAATGTTAACCATCTCTCCTTGCAAATCTTTTTCCTCATATATTAGCTTTCTAACCACAACATTGTATACCAATATACTACTAGGAGTCTCTCCATCCTTTGTATTGACAAGAATACAATAATAAGAATCATATTTTGTCCAGGTTGCAAGATGTATACTCTCAAAATCACATTTAAATGATTCTCTATTGGAACTCTGAATATTAGGCTTGTTCCTATAACATAAATAAGTGTAAATTCAATTAACTTGTGAATTAATAAAATTGTTTTCTAATCTTAATTTCTAAACATACACGTTCAATATCTTACCAAATAAACTACATCCTTGTCTTTTCTTTCGCCTTGAAGCTTGATTGTACTAATCCTTGTTGTGTGTCTGAATGAAATAATAGAAATCTCCAAAAAGGTGATATTCTAACTTTCGTAAATCCCATAACCACTTTATTCAAAGCTTGGTAAGTATAAGGCTCAGTATCATATCCAATGTTTTGGATATTATAACCATGAGGAATATCTGCAATAACTAGGGAGTATTCTTTTTTAGGAACAATATTTGCAAGTTGTTATCAATCACCTAATATCACTTTATATTGAACAGTTTCGAGCCCATTCCAAAAGTACTGATCAAGGGTGTCATCAAGTTGAACATTTTGAACATGTCTCTTTCTTTCTCTTTCAAACTTGGTTTTTTGAATAAAACTTGTGAAAGCTTCAGGTACTCCATCTGCATTCTTCTTTGGCATATTTAATGAAAGAAACAAACATATAGTTATATATAACTATTAAAATAGAAGTAAATTAACTTACAAACGAATAATATGAATGTAATAAATCAACATACCTTTTTGAATGCAACAAAAAAAAAAATCAATATTGCTCAAGAGCTTGAATCTGGATATTTGAGTTTAGCATCATCCCAACTTTCTTCATTCAACATCTTGACCATTTCCTCTTGTATTCTCATATACACCTTGTGACTAAATAAAAAATAATAATGTTATAATGATATATATAACAAAAGACTTAGAATATTGATATGTTAAACTAAAAAAATTAATTTTCTTTTCCTAACATAAATAAAAATAACTCAACAAACTTACTTTTAAAATTCATCACACATTTCTTCCATTGACAATTTTCCCAACCTAACATGTGATAATATAGTTATGATAAGTTTATCATCCTTCACTCATTGTATTGATCTCCAAGGTGTTATAGTCATATCATCTGGAAGATTTTTTATGTCAGGACATGTCTTACTTGTGCTACATATCAATGGTTTAGCCTTCTTAACTCTCTGATTTTTTATACTAATATTTTCCCATAGGGTGAATATCTCATCTACCAAATACCATACCTATCCAATTCTAAATCTCAATTGAAAATAGCTATCCACGACTCTAAATATATCACTTCCTTTGCGATTTTTTTCTTTTGCATTTTCATCATGAAGTGGGAATCATATTTCCATACAACATTGCTTCTGAAACTTTCATCAACATTTGATCTCTCCCCACGACATATTTCAGAAAAAACATTATGGGTAAATCTCACCCTTTGAATGAAATTCATAGACATTTTGTACTCATTGTCTGTGTTATGATCCCATGCCAATAAATTTGCTTCTGAATCTATGAAACTGGAATAAATTATGCATTTGACTGTCTCAAAAAGAGGATTGTTGGGATATTCTTGCATCAATTCTTTTCTAGCCTCTGCAGAATGATTTCCTCCAATCACGTAATATTTGTAGTCAATACAATTTGATCTATCAAATTCTTCCTTCGTAGGAACTTCCATCAGGTCAACAAGAACTAGGTAGTCAACCACATGTGCATATGGATTGTACCTAATCAATGCTTTCAAATTATTAATATGCAAGTGATGTGGTATTCTAATTTGATATTTTTCTTTCCCTTCTGTGGATTTATAAAGTTGCTTCACATTCAACTAAAATGTGTGGCCATCATTAACTAAGTTCATCGTCCTCGTTCTATTTTGAATGGAATTTTGAGTTGTTTTTGTAATACCATCCTCTAGATCAACACTTGGTGTTATTATTTCTCTGTTACCTTTAAAACTTTCACTATAATACTTCGAGCTAATGATGGTTTCTTGAACATTATCAACATTTGTTTTCTTCCTCTTATTATTTAAATGTGTTTCATCTAAATCAATGATTTCTTCATAATCAATAGGAATGGACACATCATCAACCATTGTTCTTTTGCGTTTATCTTGTTTATTCTTTTTGCGAGAAGGAGTGATAACCTCATTGGGATTAATCTCAACAAAATCTTCATTTGGAGTTTCATCATTTTCAAATGTAACACTTTTAGGATTTCTAGAATGAGGATTTTTCTTTCTTCTTTCATGTTCTTATGTGTCTACTCTTGCAGGTTCAACCTCTGTTACTTGATGTTTCTTTTTCCTTCATTCTTGTGTATTTTCAATATGAAAAGTGTTGATGGCATCCATGATATTATTCTCTATAGAGTAAATCCCCACTAACATATGTGAAATTCGTTCAGCAAAATCCTGTAAAAATAAAATATAACATTTTCATGTTAAATAAAATTAAAACATTACCATGATACTAAAAATAATAAACGACACAAAATAAAAATAAAAAACTTACATTGTCTTCCTCAATGTCATCAATGATGGATGCACATAATTCTGAAAAACATTCATTCTTGTTATAATTGCTTAATTTGAAACAATATCTAAACTTGATATAAGTTTTGTCTTGTTTGAGAAGTGCATAAACAATATTTGTGGTTGGCACCAAACATATATCTCGTAACAAGCCAAGTACCTGATAATTTCCTTGCACATGTTCTAATTCGACACAATACAAATATATATGATATCCATTGTTGCCTTGCTTGTCTTTAAAAAACCAAAAATATTCCAGTTTGTTTTCACCTTCCATAGATTTTCACTCTCTAACATTCTTCATTGCCCTTGATAGCTCAGGTGTTATGCTATCATTTTGTTGCCTAACATTCATGGAGCTTCCAGTTGCAATTTTGGAGGTCATTATTCCAGGTCGTGATCTAGATATATTCATAAATAATCTATTTCCTAACATTTTTCCTATAAGATATATATNAAATAAAAAAAAAAAAAAAAAAATTGACCCATATTTAAAAATATTTGACCCATGGAGTTATTAGGCTTCTGTCGAGACAGTGCCTTGTCTGCGGGGTTGTTGGGGCAATGCCCTACATCGCCCCAGCCTCGACGGACAAGCTCCGGGCATTGCCTAGTAACCACCAATTTTTTTTTTAGGGGGGGAGGGGGGATTTAGAGGGAAAAGATCATTCTTCAAGTTATAAGAATGTCATTGGGAGGGTGAGAATTTGTATCATTCTATGTTCTTAGAGAGAAGGGATGGCTTCGTCAGATAAAGAAGATTTTATTTCTGAGACATCATCAAATTGTTCGCATACATCTTCTGTTGGGACTAGGAAATGTAATAGGAATGCTTTTAGTGCAAATGAGGCATCGTATTTTTCGACTAGTTAGAAGTTTGATCATAGTGCAAGCAATTTTATTCAACATGTTCCTCATGAAAGTCCTAAATCATAGGACTTTGAAGGCACCAATGATGAAGAGGACGAATATGATGGTGATAAATCTATTCAACAGTTTAATAGTAATGAAAATAATCAAAATGTAGGTCAAACCGAAGACTATGATCAACACTTAAATGATTGGGATGAAAATTTTCTTCCAAATGAGGAGTTTCAAGGTATCGATGAAGATTTCCAAGGCACCAATGAATATGATGGAGAATTTCCCTCAAGTGGAAATTTTAAAAGCAGTGAAGATGATTATGAAAATCTTGAACACTCTTTCCTGAGTGGGGAATTTAAAGACAACAATGTTGGTGATGATGAATTTCATCCAAGTGACGATTTTGAAGGTACTGATGAAGATTTTCCTCCAAGTGAGGATTTTTGAGGCACGAATGAGGATGATGAAGAATTCCCCCCAAGTGGGGATTTTAAAAGTAATGATGATGATTATGGAAATGTTGGACAGTCTTTCTCGAATGAGGAATTTAAAGGAAGCAATGTTGGTGATGATGATTTTACTCCAAGTGAGGATTTTCAAGGTACCGATGAGGATAATGAATATTTTCCTCCAAGTGAGGATTTTCAAGCCAGTAATGAGGATGATGAAGAATATCCCTCAAGTGGGGACTTTAAAATTACTGAACATGATTACGTCGTTGGTGGAAACTCTTTCCTAAGTGATAAATTAAAAGGAAACAATGTTGATTTTCCTCCAAGTGAGGATTTTCAAGATATTGATGAATATTTTCGAGGCACTAAGCAGGATGGTGAAAATTTTCACTCAAGTGGGGATTTTGGAAGCAGTGAAGATGACTATGTCAATGGTGGACACAATGTTGATGATGATTTTCCTCCAAATGAGGATTTTCAAGGTATCGATGATGATGATGGAAAATTTTCTCCAAGTGAGAATATTAATGCCATTGGCAATCTTATGGGTGATGATGATTTTCCTTCAAGTGAATATTTTCATGGAAGACCCAATGACATTGGTGAGGATGGTAATCATGTTTCTAGTGATTTTGATATTCCTCTCATGAACGATATTATCAATGAAGATGATGGACCTAGGAATGAAGATCATGTTATCAATCATTCAACTGCAAGAAATCAAGGTGATTGAAATTCTCTAGTCTAGTCTCCTGACAATGTTTTGCTTCATATTCCTTCTGGTGATAAGAAAAATTCTTCTAGTGAGGATGATTAAATAGTGCAGACATTGTCAAGAAACATTGTGTCTAGGACCAAGACTACACCTTTTTATATCAATCCAAATCATTCCAATTATGCAAGGACTAGGAAAGAATTTCTCACTAAATCAATTTCCATAAGTGAATTGATTTCAAGTGAATGTTGTCAAAATAATTGTTTGAAAAGCATGGACTACATGTATGCCTTGAATAAAAGGAATATATATTTGTCAATGAATAAGATCATGCTAAATTCATATGTTGTGGGGTGCATGATATCCACCAATACAGGATATGATTATCTCATTGGGAATATCTTACTTTGCAGAAAGGCTTTCAAAAAAATTCACTCAATTGGTAATATTCATCTATCAAGAATCCAGACAAGGTTGGAAAAAGATCCTTCATTTTATGAAAAGGTACAACATGGATGAGAGAGTGGAACATTGAAAAACAATACATTTTCATGGATGTGTGATTTATTTTCCAAACATGGAGAGTGTATGCCAAATAGATACATAATACATATTCCAGATAATTTCTCAAGAAGGGAAATCTACAACTTGTACAAAGGATATGTTGAAGGTGTTGAAGGAAATGGTAATTTTATTACATATGCATATTTTACAAGAATATGGAAGAAACAATTCAACAATGTCTGTATTCCTAAAAAGTCAAGGATGGGGATTTGCAGTATATGTGCTACTCTTAAATCAAAAAGAGATAAATCTGAAGGGGTGGAAAGAGGTATGTATTTACTATTTCGGTTTTTTTTTAATTGAGTAGTTATCAACTATGAAAACATATGATCAATATTTTCATTTTATGTCATGTGCAAATTCCATAGTCAAATCACTTCAAGAACATTGGAATCAACAATCAAGTGAAAGGAAAAAGTTGTACAAACATCGGAAGAAGTGCTATGATGCTTCAAACAAATATTTAGGTATGATAATTGATGGCATGGACTAGAAGAAAACATGTCTACCACATTTTTTTCCGTACACCCAAAAATTTACAGAAAGAGAATTTCATTCAGTTTCACTTGGTTTGTTGTATGGTTGTCAATGGAAAAATGTGTCCAAGTGTTTACTTCAAAGCTCCAAATATTCATAATGATGCAAATATTACCATCACCATAATTCATAATGTGCTCACTCACTGGTCTAGAAACCTTCCTCAAGTTCTCTATCTACGGTTGGACAACACTAATCGTGAAAATAAAAAACAAATTGTGTTTGGATATCTAAGTATGCTTGTTGAAATGGAATCTTTCAAAAGGTGAAAGTTGGTTTCCTTCTTGTTGAACACACTCATGATCATATTGATCAAATGTTCAATCATTTTTTAGTAACATTGAAGAGGAAAAATGTCGGAAGCATGTCATCATTGATTGAATGTATTAAGAAAGCATACATTCCAAAGCTTGTTTTTCATATATTATAAGAAATTGTTGACATGCGAATATTTATTCAGGGATCACATCGTGAAGAAAAATGTATTAAGCAGCGTAATGACATTAGCTTCCAACATCAATTTTGTTTCAAAAATATTGATGGAAAAACACTTATATGGGGAAAGCAGTGTTCAACTACTACAGAATTGGGGCCTTCATAAGGTTTAGCACTTTTGAAGTTCATTCCATATCATTCAATATTTGCATCAAAGTTATTATTTTTACAATTAGTTGCTAAAATCCACAATGCACAAAGGCGTAATAGAGATGTAGATTATTCTGAATTTCTGGAAGAAAAAAAAAATCCATTAAGGATACATATGAGTACTTTGATGTTGTTGATTCTGTTTGGTGGGAGTCTTTTTTCAATAGTTAAAGTGACATAATTTTAAGCTCAACAAATGAATATACAATGTTGAAGAGTCCATTTTATTGGCCACAAAATATGCCAAATGAATCTAAAGAAACAAACATTGTTGAAGTTCAACAAGAATCTCAAGGTGCTATTGAGTTTACACAATCATAGGAAAGAGAAATGTATATTGGTTTGTGAAGGTCACATGCATAACATGAAGCCATGGATGACCTTTACAGGGGTTTAGTACAATATATTAAGGAGGGTAGCATGATAGCAGTTTTAGCGACTAAAGATCCACATGGTTATCCTTTCTAGATTGCAAATGTTATAAAGATTAAGAAAGAAAATGATGATGTTATTGCAATTTAAGTGCATTGGTATGCAACAAGTACACACCCATTCAATGGTGTGTACAATCGAGAGATGGTGGTTGAGAAACATGTCAATAGAAAGAGAAAAAGAAAGGGTCAAAATACAACTCGTCGTCACACTGAACTCTTAAAATTAGACGATGTTGACATACTTGTTTATAACTTCAATTTGAAAAAGAGAGGAACTCTTCGCTCCAAGACAACAGATATTATCAAGAAGTTGTTGCCACAAGAAATAAATGCAATATGGGAGTCCGTTGAACCTAGTCGTAGATCTAAAAGGCATTTGACATCTGAAATGTTGGGCATGCATGTAGACTCATATGGTGCATTCATCGACAATAGAGAAGAGTATGGATCATCTACATCTCCATCCAATCATTCATTTGAAGACAATGTAGACTCTTATGGTATTTCAGAAACCATGAGTCAATATGAGTAAGTGTATGAAATATTTTGTGTATTTTTTGTCCATGTGTTGTTTGTATGGTAACTAGAAATGAGCATTGAACTTACATATGATCTTACATGAAGTTATGAATCTTTTTTTATGTTTTATGAATTATATGTTTTGATTATGGATAATATAATAAAATTTCTTAGCTCATATGTTTTGAATATGGACAATATAACAATACTTTTAAGAAATAATTTATGTTTCATTCAATGTAACTTGTATTTATTTTTTTTATTAAAAGTAAAAAAATTATTAAAAACTGGTGTTGAATTTTTAAAGTATATTGTGATATTTTCGTGGCATTATGTATTACCTTGTACTTTGAGTGATAATAATATTAAAAAGGTAAGAATTTAAGGGTTGATTTTATGATTTTGTTTGCAATAATGATGAGTTATTTTACCACTTTATAAAAATGTGTCATTTGCATACCCCAATTTTAGAATGGGTGCTACCGATAGCAGTACTTTTCAATTTTATGGTTGATTTTGAGGTTTTGGTTTTAATGGTACCAAGTGCTAAAAATACGATTTCAAATTATCTAAAATTTTAATGTTTTGAAAAAAAAACAATTCAAAAACATGTTTTTTTAGAGGTGTTGATTTTAAGGTTTTTCTGAGCTACTGTCTGAGTTTTGAAGGCCATGTTTGAAAAATGTTGTAATTTTGACCCCGTTTAAAAAAATGGTGCTACCGGTAGCACCACTTTTTGATTTGGGGGTTGATTTTGATGTTTTTTATGCAAAAATATGGGTTTTTTGGGCTAGAGTTCTCATTTTGATGTCACAGTTCTCATTAAGTCGGTAACTTTGTTAAATTTGAAGAGTTTAAGGTTCTTGTGGAGAATCATACAAAGAAGAAAATAAAGTTGTTGAGGAAAAATAATGGTGGAGAGTTCTGCGAGAATGAATTCAAGGAATTATGTGAGTGTAGAATAGAAAGGAAAAATACTACTCCATACACACCTCAATAGAATTGGGTTGTAGTAAAGATGAATAGGATGTTGATGGAAAAATCAAAGAGTATGCTCAGTGGTGCTAGGTTAGGACAAGAATTCTAGGCAAATGCAGTGGATACTTCATGTTACCTGGTAAATCAATCACCCTCATTAGCGTTGGTGGGAAAAACTCCACATGAGGCATGGAATGGTAAAATTCCCTCTCTTAAACATATCAGAGTTTTTGGTTTTGATGCTTATGTACATGTTTCAATGGAAAATAGGATTAAGTTGGATAATAAAGTTGAAAAATGTGTCTTTATTGGTTATAAACATGGTATAAAAGGTTATAAACTTTAGAACCCAATAACTAAGAAGATTGTTTAAAGTCAAGATGTTGTTTTTAGAGATGTTAACAATGTTTCCAAACAGGAAGTTTTACTGAGGGAAAAAAAAACAAATATAATAGAGTTTGAGTTGAAGGATGAAGAATATGACTCAACATAAGAACATGAATCAGAAGAAGAAGAACCTCATACTCCAGTATTGAGGAGATGATTTTGGGAAAGAAGGCAACTAGAAAGGTATATTCTAGTTGATTTTCTCTCTAGTTTTTATTTATCTATTAATGATTATGATCCTAGAACTGTTAGGGAGGAAGTGGATTTAGAGGATGGTAAAATCAAAAGAATGTCATGGTTGAATAATTGGCTACATTGAATGAGGCTTGGGATCTGTTGAGTTTCTAGCTGGAAGAAATCGTGTTGACAGTTACTAGGTGTTTAAGAATAAGTTGAATGTATAAGGTAAAATGGAGAAGTACAAAGCTCACTTAGTAGAAAAGGGATATTCCCACGTAGAGGGAATTGATTCTGGTGAAATTTTTTCTCATGTTGCTAAATTAACTTCTATTGGATTTATTTTTTCTATTGTTTCTACTTTTGATCCTGAAGTAAAGTAGATGAATGTGAAGATAGTATTCCTACATGGGGTCTTGAAGATAAATCTACAAGAAATGAGGAGTGAAGGGAAAGAAAGAGATGGTTTGCAAGATGAAAACGTCCCTTTAAGGGTTAAAACAATCTCCAAGGATGTGGCATCAAAAGTTTGATACTTATATATTGGGACTCGGTTTCTCAAGAACCAAAGTTGATTACTATGTGTATTCCAAGATAGTTGGTGATCATTTTGTTTATGTGGTCTTGTATGTTGATGATGTGTTGTTGATTGGAAAAAAAAAAGGAAATCGTTAAGGATGTCAAACTCAATTGTATTCTAAATTTGATATGAAGGATGAAATCTTGTTGAACCTATTAACTACCAGAAATAGATAGTCATGTCCCTTCGTGGTCATTGGAAAACTACCCAAAAAATACATGGAGATGTTATCCTAGGGTCTAGTGGGTATAGGTAAGGGATAGTATAAACCTCACTTTCCATTACTAAGCTTGTTGGTACAACAAATTATGCATCCTCTAATAAATTGAGCTACATCTCTTGCATTATGGGTCAATTCATAGACCTTTGTAAATTGGAAATTGTCTTCCCAACACCAAAATGTACTACAACCTTAGAGGTGTGAGCCTCTTTAATAAGTTGCAATATCTCACCTTTAGGGACACAAAGCTTGTCTAGCTAGTACAGCAATCCATTTTGGAGATAATAAGCATCCTTATTGTCACCTTCTTTTTCACTAGTTTGGCTCTATAACTATTGAAATACCTCTTTAAAGTCATCATCTCCCATGTATGTATCTCTATATGTGTCATGGGTAAAAGGATCCAAGTGCATAAGAGTTCCAAAAATACAATATTGGACGTGGGTGGCCTTGAAATCATGTATGCCAACTCATTATTGTTTCCCTTCTTATATTGGATGACTAGATGAAACTATTGCAAAAACCCCATCCACTTGTAGTGTTTTTTTTTCCAAAGCTTACTCTATCCTTGCAAATACTACAGAGACTAGTGATTGTTGTGGATAATGATTTCATTTCCCATTAGATAATGCTTCCACTTCTTAATATCTTGAACCGGGGCATAGAGTTCTCTATCATCCATAGTGTATTCCAGGACTCCACCATGAAACATTTTAGAAGGATAGCGTATTGGCTTGCCTCCTTTTATCAAGACCACTCCCATAGCATAACCACTTGCATCCATATCCACTTTGAATATCTTTTGGAATTTGGGAAATGCAAGAGTTGGTACTTAATCGATCTTATGTTTCAGTGCATTAAAAGTGATTTTTTAATTATTTCCCCACTACAAACGGTTACCATTAGTTTTTATGGCATGAACTGGAATAGCTATAGCTAAAAAGGATTCTATGAAATTTTGTAGGGTCTACACTACCCCAAAAAATATCCTAAATTTAGTGACATTAGTAGGAACTAGCCACTTGAGAATGGCCTCCATCTTCCTGGAATCTATCTTGAGTTCCCCTCCACCAATCACATATCTTGAATACACCAATGAATGCTGAGAAAACACACATTTCTTAAGGTTAGTCAACCTCTGATGCTTTTTCAAAGTCTCTAACACCTACATGAGATTTGAGATATGCTCTTCCTAGGTAGAGATATAAACCAATATATCATCTAAGTATATTATCACAAATGAATCTATAAATCATCAAATGAATAAATGTAAATCATGGTGTATTACATAAACCAAAAGGAATTACCAGCCATTCATATAAACTTTGATATGTATTGAAGGTAGTATTCCTAGTGTCTCGTTATTTAACTCTTACCTAGCGGTATCCTGATTTGATATCCAACTTGGTGAAGTACTTGGCATGTTGCAACTTATCTAACAAATCATCAATCCTAGGCTAAGGGAACAATTCTTGAGGGTGATCTTGTTCAAGTATCTATGGTCAATACACATTCACCAAGTCTCATCCTTCATGGGTACTATGATGATAAGTGACCCACAAGGTGAGGTGCTTGGTTGAATTAATCCCTACTCCACCAGTTGCTCCAACTGTTTCTTCACTTCATCTGCTTCGAGGACACATTGTCTATATATCCCAACATTTATCAATGGGGAGTTAGGAAACAATTGTATCTCATGCTCCACTTCCCTCTTAGGTGGTAACCATTTAGGCTTCTAAAACACTCCTTTGTATGTCTGCAACAACTCCTCCAACTAATAAATCTTCTCTTTAGTACATCCCTCCAAAAATCACTTTACTTTTATCGATTCATCACCTAGATAATTCTTTCTTAAGAAAAGAAATACAAACTTCCTATTAGAACTAGAAAATTTCTTAGTTTGGTTAGCACTTACTAGAGAGATATTAGATTTACCTTTCTACACAATGATGATGAAATACTTCATGTCCTTGATTAGGTGGCACTGGTTTTATCTTCTCATGAAGATTGCATCCCTCATATACATGTAAAGGCTTCCAACCACTACACCACACACATCAATTAGTACTACATCTCAATATAGTCTGCACTAGTAGAAAATTTGATATTACATTGTTTAGTGACCTTGAGATATGCATCAAAATTTACCCATCCCAACATGTATGGATTAGGATGATCATGAACTTCCAATCCAAGCTTGTTGGCTAGATCTTCTACTATGAGGTTGGCATGTGAATCAGAATTGAATAAAGCATCCACATTGGTCTTGTTTACCTGGATCTTAATATCGAATAATTTAGGCATATCCTTCTCTTCCATGTGATGAAGGATACTCAAGTTCACCTCCTTCTGCACTGTACTATAGAAAAAAAATTCATCCATATATGTGCTACTCTCTACCAGTTTTTCTGAATCCACAACTAGCAGGTTCTTCTTTTTGGCATCAATCTTATAGTTCTTTGGATTCATCTCTAGAAATGGGTTCCAACACTTATCTTTGATGTGACCATCAATATTACAATGGTTGTAGTGCTTGTTTGGGCCCTTTCACTAATGTGCAGTGGTCTTTGTCTTCTTGTCCTTTCCTTTCCACTTATTCTTCCCCCCCTCGGAAGCATATTGGGGGTATTTCTAATTGGAACCACTTTTTTTCCCTTTCTTATTTCCTATATTCTCCAAGTAGTGTGCTTTCACATAAGTCTCATCAACTTTCCTAGGTTTAATGAGCATCACTTGTTTTCATAAATGACTATGTAGACCCCCTATACACTTGAGGAGTACATATGGGTTCTTGGAAGATATACCCAACATAATCATCATTTTTCTGAACTCAGTGGTGTATTCTTGCACACTCTTCCCTTACATATGCCTAAAGAGATGCTAATAGATCCATTGGTCCTCTACATACCCAATAGGGTAGAAATGGGATTTGATGAGGGTTTTAAAAGCCTCCCACTTAGTTACTAAGGGATCACCCTCTAGTGTAAGTGTATTAATGTGTCTTTCCCATCAGGTTAATGCATGGCCCTCTAATTTCAATCGAGCAAATGAAAATTTTTCTCTTCTTGTATGTTATTGACATTGAAATAAACTTCTAACTATTGCAACCAATGATTCAACTTAACAACATCAATCTCACATTGGTAGGGTTTGATGTCCACTTTTGTTTCCATTTTAAATAGAGATGGTGAAGGAATGATGACACTAGAACTTGATTTCTCTTTCTCTGGTTCTATTTTTGGCTCCCTCTAGGCCTTTATTTTCTCCCCATTTCTTGTTTTATTCAACTTGTAAGTTAAATCCACCAACCTCCCTGAAAGGTCCAAACTTATTCACTAGTGTTTCCATGAGGAGAGTCATGTTACGAGAGATATCAACGACTTGTTTTTCCATCTTTGCAAAGCTCTCCTTTTCCTCATCTAGAGGGTTGTTACGACTGGACTTATTCACCATGGATAGGGTTCTACAACTTCCTTCTCAAGCCAATTCCTAGATCTTGCAACTTCCCAAAAAAACTCCAAAGAAACTACTCTTATACCAATATGATCTATAAATTGTTGTGAATATTCATTGTAAGAGTTCAACACTGCATATCTTACAATATTCTTAAATCTTATACTATGCAATTTATTACTTTTGATATCAGATATATTATTACTAGCTTAGTTCTCTAATTTATGAAAATAACTAAAAATTAAAATGAAAGAACAAGCACATGATCACACCATCCACACAAAAGAACACAAAGGAAACTCGGTACGAGAGAAAACCTAGCTAGAAGGTGAGGCCTATCCTCTACTCTTTTTTTCTCAATTAAGAAATGCAAATACAAATAAAGGGGCACTCACTGTGGAGTGTTATCCCAATAATCTTAAAGTTCTAATAGTCTCAATAAATCATTTTAGAAATTAGTTTATTCTAGCATATTTGTTAATAGAATATTTAGTTTAATATGTAAGTGGCACCTATCATACTCATGTCATTATGTGATTGGTTTTTATCCTAGAGTTTAGCATCGAGTTTGGCTATATAAACTAGACCTTTTTCATGTGAGGTACATAGGCTTTATGCCCTCAATTCTCTTTGTAACTTTGTTTTCCTCGTTAATAAAATTATGTGTTTCGGGACACTTCATCAACATTGGTATCAGAGCCAAATTGAATGGTGTTAAAAGAGGATTGGTGATGGTTTGAGGAAGCAAGGAAGACTCCACAACATTATCTAGTATAGTATTGAGATATTTTTATTATCAATTGAATAAGGAAAATGTTTTAATTTTTTTTTTTAATTTTTGATCAGAAAAATCATAATTTTCAGTAATTAAAAGTTTTGTATCAAATCATTTATTTTGATTTTTGATAGAGATTGTTTTCTGATCTATTTTATTTGATAAGTAGATCAACTATAATCCAAATTTATAAAGAGGGCAGTTTCTTTTGTACACACCCTCGGATCTGCACTTTCATGCGTATTGTTGTCTTTTCTCTCGCACGCCCTATGGATCGTAGAGATCAACGTTGTTGTTACAAAGATGTTGATTATACTCCCAATTTGACTTTGATTATGGTGTCTAAGTCTCGAAGTCTACCGATTCATGCGGCCTCTTCCCAAAATTTGACGTTATGAGGCACATTCATTGTTCAAATCTTCAAGAAAGACACTTCAACTTATAAGTTCTTTTAATCATAAATCACTTTATAAAGGTTACTTTTTAAAGTAACCTTTATGATTTAGAGCGTGTAAAATAAATATGTGCATAATTTTTATATAGTCACTTATTGAAAACTTTTTGGAGTGACATATAAGTTATAAAATATATATATATATATATATATATATATATATATATTCTTTATGAAAAAAATTTGGAGTCATAAGTGGATTTTACATTAAAATAATGTTTTTAAAAGGGACGCAATTTTGTATTCAAGGATTTGGTTTAAAAATTTTAAATTTTGAAAAATTGGATTTCACAAATTGTATTTTTTGAGATCAAGAAGTTGAGAAGAGTCCAGTGCAATATTCTCTCAAATTATTTTTCAATGAGACTTTTAAAGAGTTAGGGCCCAGCCTTTAAATGTTCTTTTTTAGCGTGGAGTGTGTTATTGTTTTTTGGTTCTTTGTGTCACATTTTCATGGTGTGATTATTCTTTCAATCAAAATTTCATTTCAAGGAAATCTATCATAATTGAACATGTCAAAGTTAATCAATTTATTTATTGATTTAGATAAGTTGGATGGCCCTAAGAATTACAAATCTTGGAAACGCCACATGCAAAATAAATTGATATATAATGAGCTATGGAATGATATTTGTGATGGTGATACTCAACCTACTAACCCCATTGATGTTTCTCTTTTAGCTAAATGGGAATTAAAACATGAGAAGGCTCTTTCTTTGATTCGATCTTCAGCAATTGAGCATTTATTTGTTCATATTGATAGTTCTACTTCTGCTTGGTTTGCTTGGAATCAATTTCACAAGATTTTTTATACTCCTCCTGCATCTCAATAAGTTGATTTACAAATGAAGTTTCTTAGGAAAATATTATTTGATGGTGATGATGTGATCTAAAAATGAAGACTTGTATTCTTGAAAATATTTGCAAGTTAAATTTATGTGTTAAAATGCAAACGGATCAATTTGCAACACAACTTTTATGAAAAATACTCTTCAAAAATGCATATAAACAGCAGCAATAAACAGTGAACATAAAACACATAACACAACAAATGATAAAGGAGTTCACCCCTCTCTTGGGCTACATCTCTTGGTCCAGCTTCCAATGGATCATTTGTATTATTTGCTCAAAGTGCTCAAAAATGTGCTTTACAATGCTCAAAATGCCAAATAGATGGCTCCAATGGCTCTAGAACGTCCAAAAACCCCTAGTTGGGATTTTATGGCACCTCGTTTGGCCAAAAATTGAAGAAGATAGGCTTCCTGGAAATACCCCTTCAAACTTGTTGTCTCTGCATCTACAAATTGCACCCTTGTTGGCTCAACCTAGGCCACATGCATATTTAAGCGTTAAAACTCAGCACCGGACGCAACCGCGCAAACTGTAGGACAGTTATGGACGCACCTAGCCCCTAACCGCCAAGGTTATGGTCGTGTGACCCATATGACCGCGCGCAAGTGCAAACATAGGCCCCGTTTCCAAAATTCAATGGTCAATGGACAAGTGGTGGGTCATTTGTATAACCGTTGAAACCAAATCAAAATGCAACCACGCGCATGCCAATCAGTATAGCAATGGGTCATATGTTAACGCAATATGCAACTGGGGGCTAGGGCTAAGCCCCAGCCCGGTCGCGCCCCAACTATCCACATATGAAAATATATATATATATATATATAACAAGGACCAAACAGTGGCGTGTTGGTTGGCGGCCCTTCCCAAGTCTCTTCCCCTGCTCGGAGGTCGCGGGATCGACTTCGGCCAACAACATAATTTTAAACCAATATATATATGACACGTGGCGGTCATTGATTAGGCCACATGTCGCCATCCTGTTCGCTGCAAACATGCCACATCATATGCAAATTGTCTACCACGTGTCGTACGGCTTGCCACATGTTGTACGACCTACCACGTCAGCGTACGTACAAACTATATAGTCAGCATCCCTTTTTTTTGCCTATTTACCATTTTGAACAGAACGTGATATCTCTCGCTCCCGATGTCCATTTGAACCCAAACGAGTTTTGTTGGGTTCGTAACGATGAGGCCTACGCTCTCGTTCGATTTGAAGCGATTCCGAGCACTTTGAATTTTGAGCAAAATTTGATCCCCTGGATCATGATGTGTTAAAATACATTTCAATAATAAATAACATACATCAAGATATCATCAAAGGTGTCTTTCCTAAACTTGAAGAAAAATTTTCGATATCTATATTGATAAATGGTTTACCTCCATCTTATAAGAACCTTATTGAAACTTTGAAAATCACTAATAAATTGTTGGCTGCAAATTTCAATTCACTCAATGAACTATTAGCTTAATATTGTAAGACATTTGGTAAAAAAAAACAATCCAATGAGGATCTTCTCTTCACTAGTTCAAACAAAGTAGAAAGTTGAAAAGGAAGAGGACCTCATGTAGCATACCTAGACACTAATCTGAGTCACATTACCTCTATTATTTTTGCTTCGATACCACAATGTAGCATCCCCAACCCCAAGTTGGCCCATGCTACACAAAATTTTGAATCTATGCTGCCATTAAATTTACAATATGTCATGCATATCATTACAATTATGAAATCCTATGCAGTCCTAACAGTATATAAACTTAAGCATGATTAAAATAGTAAAAACCCATAAAAACCATAATAAGCATAGCTTAATCAAACACATAGAATGCCATACAAACATGCAATAGATGCTTATCTTTTGTAAATAAATCACCAATTGTGTGCACACCTCATACTTTCCTCCCAGCCATAAACTTTGTTGCTCATAAACTCTCACTAGCATGTCACCCCTGAGCTGGGGATAAAACTCCACTAGGGAAAAGAAATCATAATCCAGGATAAGGTCTATCAACAGCATAAATTCTCAGACTAAGGATCAAACTCCAGCAATCATCCTACAGCCTTTCCCACTCCAAGAAGTGTACCCCTTCTATGCTCAACATTCATTTGGATGTCTCACTTCCCTTCCATGGCTTCAGCAACAGGTCGAAAAATAATTCTCAGAGCCATGTAGTTGCAGCCTAGTGCACAGGGAAACAATTCCCAACAGTTCTCTCACCCAGAAAGAATTTTCATGGGCCTGACAACCGACTTCTTCATCTCAAATTACCCAGGTTTACCAATTACCAACACCTCCAAAACTTCCCAAGTATAGGTATCGTTGATGGATGGAAAAGTGTACGTATGGCAAGAGTGGATGATAGAATAATGAGAGAATGATGGGGAAAAAAAGTAATAAGTCTTTACTTTAAGTATGTATGTTCCCAACTTGACACTTGTCATGTTGGGAACTACCTTGGGTTCCACTTGTGGTACGTTCCCCCACTTTTAGGAACTTAGGATATAATTATATCCATAACTTTGACTTTAGGAAGTATTTATATAATATTCCCTTGGGATTAAGCCCCTTTGGGTTATCCCCTCTTCCTAGACTCTTATCCCCCCTTTCCCTTTCTAGTGGAGTTCTAACCCCCAATATCTTTTTTCTAGTGAGTTTGCAACAATGATGTATTATTTTTATTAATAATTCGATTGTGATTACATATTACAATGATAGGCTTCTTAGCCTTTTAGCATCTAGATCTCCAGCCTAATAACCACACAGGAACTCTGGCCTCAAAACATATATACAAATGCACTTTGGCCCAAATATCTTCGCTCACCATCCTATATGTACATTTACATTTACAATTGGGGTTCGACCCAAAGGTATTACACTCCCCTCCCCCTTATTTATGTGCAGTCCTTAGTGCATTATATACACATGTACAATTCAAAAATATTCAAAAATATGTGGATACTCCTTCTGCGTGGAAACTTCATGCTCCTAGGTTGCATCTTCAAGACTATAATAGGTCCATTGGACATTTACCAACCCTACTTCTCAATTCTGGAGAAACTTGAATTTTTTATCCAATATGCAAAATGGTTGAACTTAGAAGTCTCCTTCTGGCTCCACCTAGATCACATTCCAATAAATTACATGATTAGCATCAGACACATAATTTTTAAGCAAAGACACATGGCATACATTATGAATGCACGTGGATGTAGGCAGTGCAATCATGTATGCAACATGACCAATCCTTTCTAAGATCTCAAATGGTCCACAATAACGTGTTTTCAGCTTTGAATAGTTCCCCAACTTCAGGGAAATTCTTTTGTCCTACACTTTCAAGAACGCATGGTCACCCACTTTAAATTCTATATGTGTATTTCATTTGTCCGCATAACTTTTATGTCTATCTTGAGCATCCTTTGAATTATGCTTTAGCTTCATCATCTGTTCTTCCATTTCCTTGAGAAATTCTAGTCCAACCACTGCCCTTTCTAATGGGTTTTCACAACTCACTGGTTTATTGCACTTTCTTCAATATAGTGCTTCAAATGGGCTCATCATCAAAGATGCATGATACCCATTATTATAAGAAAACTCAACCAAGTGTAGGTAATCTTTCCATTTTGATGGTTTATCCATCACATTTATCCTTAGCATATCTTCAATCACCTGATAGACCCTCTGTGTTTTCCCATCTAATTCTAGATGATGTTTTGTACTAAAATTTAGATTTGTCCCAAATCCTTTAAATAATCCCTTCCAAAAGTTTGATGTGAACTTGGGGTCTTTGTCAGAAACAATTTCCTTAGGCACACCATGTAGCCTGGAAATTTTTCTCATACAAATGTATGCAATGTTAGATTCCTTGTGATTTAATTTCACTGGAACAAAATAAGCAACTTTAGTGAGTTTATTCAACACCACCGTGATGGAATCATGTTTCTTGGCTATTTTGGGCAGCTTGGTGACAAAATCAATTGTCACCACTTCCCATTTCCATTTTGGAATGGGAAATATATGTTGCAAACCAGTTGGATGTATGTCCTCATACTTGACCTTCTGACATTCTAAACATCTAACAATATACTCGACCACCTCTTTCTTCATACTAGGAAAAACATATTGGCTCTTGACAACTGCAATTGTTTTTGGTACCATGGGTGCCTAGCATAAGGCACATCATGCATTTCTCTTAGCACTAAATTTTTCAACTCCTGAGAATTAGGCACATAAACTCTTCCCCCATACATGATGATTACATCCTCCTTTAGCTCATAATCTTGCCTTTCTTGCTAATTATTACCTTGTTGTAATTTTTCTTTTGTCTCCATATAGTGTTGATCTAATTTTGTAGCTTCTAAAATTCTATCTTTCAAATCAAATTTGTACATGCTAATGGATATAGCATGCATCTCATGCCCCCTCCTGTTGAGCACATCATCCACCTTGTTGTCTTTGTATTTGATATGCTTCATCTCAAAGTCATACTCATTGAGGAATTCCAGCCATATGTTGTATCATGTTGTCATTGATGTCAAAGCATGTTGTCATTGATGTCAAAGGGTTGATGTCTTTTCATAGTAATGTGTTTTGTATCATTGATGTATTTATTGGTGGAATATGTTTTAATTGATGTAATCGATGTCAAAGGATTGATGTAATTGATGTCAAGTGGTGTCATAGTGATATGTTGATTGATACGAAGAAGTTGTATAATTGACTTCATGTCATTGTTGATAGGAAGTACCAAATGGATGAATTTCAAAGTGTTCCCCTTATGGTGAAATACCTCATGGGAAGACGCTTTGTGACGTCCAAATGGTTAAGTGGTTGAGTCGTCCTAGATGTGTGGTTAAGGAAACCAAGGTTGATTGTGGAATAATGTAATGAATATTAATGAATTTGCAAGTGAGACTATTCTAGATGGATAGTTCTTGTCATTTCATTTATGGTGGTATGTGGAACAATACATAACTCCCCACGGTTAGATATTTATGGCCTTATGAAGTTGGAGAACCGTCATGTGTTGTCTAGAAGCCCCTATAAGGTCAAAGAAATAAAATTATTCTAGAAGCTCCTAGAACAAGTTGACTAGTCAAAGTGGTTAGTCATGGGTTAAGTGGTTGCAACAAGAAACCAATTAAAAACAAATTAGCTGCAACTAGAAGTGGAAATTTTACTATTTTAGGATAAAGTGGTTATAAGTGGACAAGTGGTTAGAAATGGGTTAGCCCTAAAAGAAGGAAGTTGGGATAAGTTGGTTAGAAGGTAACCCCTAGAGGAAGCTACTTGGAAAAATATAAATAAGAGAGAAAGGGCCTCTTATGAGTGAATCTCTTGAGCATATTGAAGATATATTTTGGTGGAATATTCATTGCAGGTACCCGTGGGCACATCAGAAGTTTCATAAGTCTGAGGTTTGACAGCAAAAGTTTGGAAAGTTCAGAAAACCCTAGTTTTCTGAAACAGTACACGGGATGCATTGAGCCAGAGCGAGTACGCATGCGGGATGAAGGAGAGCAGGGCATGTACAGTTGGGAAAGGACATGAAAATATTGAGTAAGTGTTGGTGTAAGGTTCTTGAAGTCTGAATCAAGTTCCCATAATAGTAGTCTATTGGTTCATATCTTCTACAGAAGATATGGTATGGTTATATGTTTTCTTCATGCTTAGATTTGATTATGGTATGGTGAATGCTTGAAGCATTCTTTGTATGGTTGTTGTGATGTTTGGATATGGTAGATGGTGGCTAGTTAGTTGAGTAGTTATGGCTTGATTGAGAGATATCCATGATTTGTGATAGTGTATGCATGAGGAGAATGCATAGGTTGTTGGATGGTGTATATTTTTTTGTGGTTGGTATGGTACAGGTTGAGAAATGATAGGTGGATTGCGGTGACAGGTTATTAGTGGATGTGACAGAGGCATGAAGGGTCTGAAGGGTAGAAGTTGTGAAGGTTCAAAAACCCTAGTTTTTGAAGGTGTACGCAGGCTGACAGAGGGAAGGACGTGTAAATACGCATACTACAGTATAGGAAGATCGTGTACATACAGGGACTGCAATATAAATAGGTTGTGTACCTATTGACATATTTGGTTTTGTCCACAAGCAGGGTCTTGTACTTGAGGATTGGATTTCTCACATCTCATTTTGTGTTGAGATCTACAAGTTGAGTCTTCTATTGAGAGTTGTTTCTCTTTTTGAGTTGTTTCTCTTTTCAGTTGATGTTGATAAACCCCAAGGATTGTAGTCTGTAGTACAAAATAAACTTATACATATATATTATGTTCCTTATGTTCTGTATGATGATGGCTATATATATATATATATATATATATATATTGTTGAGATATGTTTACATGCAAGAAACTAAGTATGAATGGAATTAATGAGCAAATGGTAATTGCTAACTAAATTTTTTTAAGAAGTGAA
>ML804769.1:67454-116955 GCA_009831015.1 Picea engelmannii
CCCCCCCCCCCCCCCCTCAGTGTGGTCGGTGTGTCTAGCAATTGTTATCAGAGCGGGCCTTCACCATAAGCCTTACAAGATTGAAGGAGATCCATGGACACACAAATGGATGAACATGCAGAAGAAGTTCCCATCTTTGATGAGACAGATTACTCGACATGGAGAAAAGAAATGAAAGGGTTTTTTAAGGTAAAAGGAGCAGGCGTTTGGAACGCAACTATTGGTGGATCAGTTCCCTTAAAGAATAAGTCAAAGTTTGCAGCTCAAAAGGAAGCAAATAAGAATAATGTAGTAGCACTCAAGACCATCTTCAATGGACTCTCTGATTTTTCCAAAGAAATCATAGGAGCACATTCCTCTGCCAAGGAGCTATGGTTGAAGATAGAGAAGGTATATCAAGACAAAGAAGATAATTTCATCAAGGAAAATGAAGGTAAAGACTCTCCAAAATCCTCTGATTTCAATAATTCTAAGTGTGATGATGTTGAATATTCTCCCGCAAGTGAAGAAGAAAATCTAGAAATAATTTGTGTAGAATCAACCAACAGTTATCTTATAGATGAAGATAAATATTTGTTGAAGTTTAAAGAAAAAAAATTATCTAATTTAGACGATGTTAACATGGAAATAGGGCATTATTCAATTGATTTTGAGTATCTTGAAAAATACACTAAGGAAGTCCTAGAAAAGTACCCAAGGCATACCACGGCACTAAAGCAAATGCTCAAAGAACAAGAAGAAAGTAAAAAGACTCAATTAGAAGAAAAAGAATAAGAGATCAAAATACTAAAGAATGAAATAATTAATCAAGAAGAAGAAAAGAAGAAGGTACATGATGAGCTTAGCAAAAGTCTTGAAGTTAATATAAATCTGAAGACTAAAATTGAAGAAGCCAAAAGGATAGAGGAACTATTGAATAATCAAGTAAATGAAAAGGAAGAGTCGTGCCATAAGTTGGAAGATGAAGTTTAAAGAGTTGTTGAAGTTTAAAGAAAAAGTTTTATCTAAGTTAGACGATGTTAGCATGGAAATAGGACATTATTCAATCACTTTTGAGTATATTGAAAAATACACTAAGGAAGTCCTAGAAAAGTACCCAAGGCATACCATGGCACTAAATAAAATGCTCAAAGAACAAGAAGAAAGTAAAAAGACTCAATTAGAAGAAAACGAAGAAGAGATCAAAATATTAAAGAATGAAATAATTAATCAAGAAGAAGAAAATAAGAAGGTACATGATGAGCTTAGAAAAAGTCTTGAAGTTAATATAAATTTGAAGACCAAAATTGAAGAAGCCAAAAGCATAGAGGAACTATTGAAGAATCAAGTAAATGAAAAGGAAGATTCATTCCATAAGTTGGAAGTTGAAGTTGTTGATCTCATAAAGAAAGTAGAGAATTCAAATACTCACATCAAGTTCATGAACAACTCAACAGTCTTGGATAAAATATTGAATAGTCAAAGATCACCTAATGATAAATCAAGTCTTGGATACAACAAAGAAGTTGCACACTTTGAATCCATCAATTCTTAGAAGCATGAGGTAAGTCCTTTATTCTCAAAAGGTGAAATCAAGGTTGCAAGTCAAGCACCTACACAAACAAAGGAAACCCTCAGAAGAATAGAGCAAAGAAGACATCAAGAATCCATCTTTAGACCTCAAAGAAAATTTAGAAAAGAGACACCTTCAAGGTGGACACAAAAGCAAACGTATGAAAAAAAAAAATCATGGTCACTGCTTCTCATGTAATGAATATGGTCAAAAAGATTTGGATTGCAGAAATTATGCAAGGAGAGATGTTGGAAGACACCATAACATACTAAGATTTTGGATATGTAATCAAGTGGGACACATTGCTACACATTGTCACTCCATGAGATGTTACAGCTGCAGTGCCTTTGGTGACAAATACTAGGATTGTTGGAACGCAAGGAGACAGACCATGAGGAGTGCTTCATATAATATGGCAAGAAGAGCACATGAAACTAGGAAGGAAGACAATGTTGAAAATGTGTAAGCTCGGAGCTCAAGTTTTGAGAAGTTGGGACACTCTCATAAGTGGATGAAGAGGACTGAACAGCCAAACATGAAGGTAGTTGTAAAGAATCAGGAAAGCATTAGTGACACTATCGGAAGTGGATGAAGAGGACTGAACAGCCAAACATGAAGGAAGTTGTAAAGAATTAGGAAAGCATTAATTTTTCTAAGGCATATGCGAGCTCCTATGGTAGCAGTCGCGTACATATGGGAGGTGATATATAGAAAGGTCGCATACATACATGAGCTAACTAAGGAACAGGGAACATAACCATGGTAAAATCCTCAAGAAGGGGGTTGTACGGATGAGTTGCAGCATGGTTTTATTGTCTAACATTGTTTATGCAGGATCTGAGATGGTTTGGTTCAGGTTTTCATGATTATATGCTTGTTTAATGAATGTATGGTGATAATATGTGGTTGAGAGTTGGAGCGTATGTTGGATGCCTATCTTGGATGCATGGTATTAACCCTAGAGTGTGTATTGAGGAATTTTTCTGCTAAGGAACAATGTTGGTTATGTATTTTATCAGTGAAGGTATGACATGTTGTTGATGTTATTGGTACATTGATATAGGCACTTGTTGATGATCCTGATATATTCTTGGTACAATTTTGGCACACAATATTGGCATATATACTTCGGTGATGAGATCTTATTATATGGTGTTGATGTACACATTTGATGTGCATGGTTGGCACATGGTATGGCACAGGATGTACATGGTTGATTCATTGTTGACATATCTTTTGCACAATGGTTGATCCATGAGATAGTATGTATGATTGGCATACACTTGATGTATGGTATGGCACGAATTTAGATGGTTGATGCATGGACAGGTCCAAGGATCATCATAGGAAGAGTAGATCATTCTTGAGCAGTTGATATATGATCCAGTTGAGCAGCATCATTTGCAGCAGAATCAGATTGCAGTGGTAGCATATTGTTCATCTTGTAGAGAAGATAGGGGGAGATATATCCATAGGGGGAGTTATTCTTCTTCCCGTGATTGGTTACAGATGTATTATTCCATATGGAGAGATTATAGATATGATTGGAATCCATCTTACCAACATTGCATCATATTGATATCCCTTGTCCAAAGGGGGAGAGATCATTCAAATAGTGGAGCAGCAAGCAGGGAGAACATCCCACAAGACAGTGCAGTCAGGAGGAGCAGCCTCAGGGACAATTCAGTCAGGGGGAGCATCCCCAAAGAGATATACCATTTTCCATTGATGTCAAAGGGGGAGAGATAATCACATTGATGTGTTGAGATGAGGAGAATTTTCATGTCTACATGTTGCCATCAATGATTGGTGTTGACATAAATGTTGGTATTTCCATCAATGCCAAAGGGGGAGATTGTTGTAGCATGTTGTCATTGATGTAAATGGATTGATGTCAAAGGGTAGATGTCTTGTCATAGTAATGTGTTTTGTATCATTGATGTATTGATTGATGGACTATGTTTTCATTGATGTAATTGATGTCAAAGGATTGATGTAATTGGTGTCAAGTGGTGTCATAGTGATATGTTGTTTGATAGGAAGAAGTTATATCATTGACGTCATGTCATGGATGATAGGAAATACCAAATGGATAAATTCCAAAGTGGTCCCTGTATGGTTAAATCCCTCATGAGAAGACGCTTTGTGAAGTCCAAATGGCTAAGTGGTTGAGTCATCCTAGATGTGTAGTTAAGGAAACCAAGGTTGATTGTGGAATAATGTAATGAATATCAGTGAATTTTCAAGTGAGACTATTGTATATGGATAGCTCTTGTCATGCCATTTCCAGTGGTATGTGGAATGCCACATAACTCCTCTCAGTTAGAGAGTTATGGCCTTGTGAAGTTGGAGAACCCTAATGTATTGTCTAGAAGCCCCTATAAGGTCAAAGAAGTCAAATTATTATAGAATCTCCTAGAAGAAGTTGACCAGTCACAGTGGTTAGTCATGGATTACGTGGTTGCAACAAGAAAAAAATTAAAAACAAATTAGTTGCAACTAGAAGTGGAAAGTTTACTATTTGAGGATAAAGTTGTTATAAGTGGACGAGTGGTTAGAAGTGGGTTAGCCCTAAAAGAAGGAAGTTGGGATAAGTTGGTTAGAAAGTAACCCCTGGAGGAAGCTACTTGGAAAAGTATAAATAAGAGAGATAGGGCCTATTATGAGTGAATCTCTTGAGCATATTGAATATCTATTTTGGTGGAAGATTCATCGCAGGTACTCATGGACACATCAGAAGTTATGTAAGTCTGATGTTTTACAGTGAAATTTTTGGAAGTTCAAAAAACCCTAGTTTTCTGAAACAATACGCAGTTTGCAGTGAGCTAGAGCATGTACGTATGCAAGATGAAGGACAGTTGGGAAAGGACATGAAAATATTGAGTAAGTGTTGGTTCCAAGCTCCTGAATTCTGAAGCAAGTTCCCATAATAGTAGTCTATTGGTTCAGATTTGCTACAAAAGATATGGTATGGTTATATGTTGTCTTCATGCTTATATTTTCTTATGGTATGGTGAATGCTTGAAACAATCTTTGTATGGTTGTTATGATGTTTAGATATGGTAGATGGTGGTTGGTTAGTTGAGTATTTGAGTAGTGTTGGTCTGATTGAGAGATATACATTATATGTGATGGTGTATGCATGAGGAGCGTGCATAGGTTGTTGGATGATGTATATTTTTTTGTGGTTGGTATGGTACGGGTTGAGCGGTGACAGGTTGTTTGAAATGCAAAGTTACCAATGGATGTGACAGAGGCAGAAAGGGTATGAAGGGCAAAAGTTTTGAAGGTTCGAAAACCCTAATTTTTGAAGGTGTACGCAGGTTAACAGAGGGAAGGACACATAGATATGCATACTACAATATAGGAAGATCACGTACATACGCAGGTTGCAGTATAAACGGTTCATGTACTTGTTGCCAGATTTTTTTTGTCCACGTGTAGGGTATTTTACTTGAGGATTGGATTTCTCACATCTAAGTTGGTGTTGAGAACTTCAAGTTGAGTCTTGTATTGAGAGTTGGTGCTCTTTTTGAGATTTTTCTCTTTTTAGTTGATGTTGATAAACCAAAAGGATTGTAGTATGTAATACAAAAGAAACTTATACATATATCTTGTGTTCCTTGTGTTCTTTATAATGATGGTTATTGATGATATATATATTTTTGAGATATGTTTACATGCAACAAACTAAGTATGAATGGAATTAATGAGCAAATGGTAATTGCTAACTAAAGTTTTCTAAGAATTGAAACAAATCCCTACACTGATTCAACCCCCCCCCCCCTCAGTGTGGTCGGTGTGTCCAACGCCATCTACTTTGTCTAGCATTCAAATTTGGTTGTCCAAAAAAATATTTCAAACTACTATGGTCTATCCTCAGCTCAAATCGTCTTCCCATGAGGTAGTGCCTCCACATATTCAAGGCATGCACTATGGATGTCAATTCTAAATCAAAAGTGACATAGTTTCTCTCGTGCTCTTTTAACATCTTTGACTTGTACCATATCATATGTGCATTTTGACTAAGGACTCCACCAATCCCTTCCTTGCATGCATCAGTGCACACAACGAAATCTTCATTCAGATTAGCAATCCTCAAAATCTGTGCACTTTTCAACAAGTTCTTCAAGTGCTAAAAAATTCTTTCACAATCAGTATTCAATTTAAATCTCACACCCTTCTTTTGCAAAGAAACGATTGGATGAGAAATATTTGAAAAAACTTCAATAAATATTCTATAGTAGCCTGCAAGCCCGGTGAATGATCTCACCTCGGATACATTCTTTGGTACTGTCCATCCCTCAATGGCTCTTATTTTCTCAGGATCCATTGTTATCCCTTCCTCTAAGACGATATTCCCTAAATAATATATATGTATCTGATAAAATGAGCACTTTCTCAAGTTTGTTCGACAACACAGTTATTCCAATAGAGGACAAACACCTTCAGTAACCACTCACACAACCATATCAAAGATCAACACAATGATGTTTTGATGTGGTAAGACCCCTACGGGGAAACATCCACGACCCCAGCCAACACGGTCACTTGGAGCAATTTATTAATGCAAAAGAAAAATATTACAGAGAGATTTTACAAGAGAGTTTCTCACAATCAATCATTGGCAAATGACCCTACATTCTCTTTAAATATAGATCATGGACCAATCATGTGTTAATCCATAGATCAATGGCCGTTAAAATCGAGGAGAATATGAACCGTCAGATCACTCTATGTCGGGAACATCTCATGATCTTCGGATTTCCTAACTACAAAAGCAGACTAATGCATACTAAAGAAACACACTAAGAAACACACTTTTACCTAACAACACATTAGACCAAGTAGATCTTCACTAACTCCTTAGTTTCTAAATATCATAACATCCCCCCTTAATAACAACTTGGGATAGGATTGAAGGATTTACAATGGTGACACAAAGGGAGAAGGAAGGAGGAATTAGAGCCTATCCCCCCTTAATGATAACTTCTTGAACTCCTAACATAGATCGAAGTTTGGAAAACTTCGCTTCTGTAAGAAACTCTGCGAAAATGTATGCAACTTGATCTTCTGTAGGGAAAAAGAGCACTTCAACAACTTGACCATGAATGAGATTTATGATGAAGTGCATGTGTAGCTCGATGTGCTTGTTGCCCTGATGTTGAACTTCGTATTTGGTGAGCTTGATGGCACTCTAATTGTCGTAACAAAGGTTGGTCGGATACTGTTGCTGAAATCCAAACTCTAAAAGTCAATCTGTCAAAGCCAAAAGGCTTCCTCACTTGCATTTACTGTTGCTTGGTACTTTGCTTCTACTGAAGAAAGTGAAATAGCTTGTTGTTTCTTACAGGCCCAAGTGACAAGTCTTGAACCAAGGCTGAAAACATAACCTGCAGTAGACTTCTGATCATCAGGGTCGTCAACCCAATCTAAATCAGTGAAACCAACCAATAAAGGAGTCCCCCCTGAATTGTAATGTATCCTGAACTGAATTGTACCACAGACATAGCGAAGTATACTTTTAGCTTTTTTCCAGTGGCTTTCATGGGGTTTTTTCATATGCCATGCAACAACACCAATAGAAAAGGAAAGATCAGGACGGGTATGAGTCAAGTATAAGATATTGTCAACTAATTGACGGTACAGGGTGGCAACAACTTCAGGAGAAGTACAGGTGGAAGTAATCTTGACTTTAGAATGGAAGGGAGAAGGGGTTGGTTTACAATATTCCATGTGAAAGTGACGAAGAAGGTCACAAGCATACTTAGACTAGGAAAGAAAAATTACTTCATTGGTTTGCAAAACTTGGAGGCCAAGGAAATAGTTCAAAAAAACCTAAGTTTGTCATTTCAAATTTATTCTTAAGGCTCGTTTTCACATGGTTTAAAATTTTTGAGTCACTACCAGTAAGGATAAGGTCATCAACATAAAGGTCAAGGATTATGAGATGGATTCCTAATTTCTTGGTATAGACATTAGGATCATAATGGCATCTAGAGAATCTGATGTCAATAAGAAAGCTGTCCATTTTTTCATACCAAGATCGGGGAGCTTTCTTAAGACCATAAAGAGATTTCTTAAGACAACAAAGAAGGCTAGATTCATTATGAACATAGCCAAGATGTTGTTCCATGTATATTTCTTTTTGCAGATCTCCGTGCAAGAAGGTGGATTTAACATACATCTGATGGACCTCCCATTTATGTGAGGCAGCAAGGGCAAGAACAAGGCGGATGGAATTCATTTTGGCTACACGGTAAAAGGTTTCATTATAGTCAATTATTTAAACTTGGGAAAATCCCTTGGCAACTAATCGACCCTTGTGTCTTTCAAAAATTCCATCTGATGCATACATAGTTATTTAAACCCATTTACATCTGACAAGTTTTCTTCCTTTTGGAAAAGGTACAAGATCCTAAGTATTATTTGCCATTAAAGAACGATACTCTTCATTCATTGTCGTATCTCAATCTAGATGACTTGAAGCTTCTACAAATGTATTTGGATCATGAGTCTCTAAAACTTGAGCCAAAAGAGAAGAGCCTCACTGGAACTGTGAACGTGTTCAACACTGATATGAAGGATCACTGACAAGACCACCAGTTGCTTCGTGTGTTGAACGGACCCATCTAGGAAGCGGTAGAACTGATGATGGTTCAGGTTCAAAGGACTCATCTAGAGGAAGGTGAGCAGGCAGAGGTGGATTTTCATCATCACTGTCATCATTTGAAGAAGAAACTAGAATAGGAATAGAAGAAGGCACAAATGTCGAAGATGGCTCCCGGGTCGAAGAAGGCACAATCGTCAAATTAGGCTCACAGGCCAAGAGATTTTCATGAAATTTAACATCTCTTCTAATAATAATTTCATTACAATGTGGTTGAAGAGGTCTATAACCTTTGACATCTTCAGAATAACCAAAAAATATACACTTCTCATTTTTAGGTTGCAATGCTTTCCTTTTCTCATCAGGAATGTGAGCCCATGCTACACTGCCAAATACACGGAAGTGACTTACATCTAGTTTAATTTTAGTCCAAGATTCTTCCGATGTTATATTTTTAAGAGCCTTTGTGGGAGTGTGATTTACTATGTAATTTTCACAGTTGATTGCTTCCTCCCAATACTTTAGACTTAATCCCTTAGATTGGATCATACAATTATGCATTTCTTTTAAAGTGCAGTTCTTTATCTCAGCAACACCATTTTGTTGTGGTGTATATGGCATAGTGTGTTTCATTTGGATGCCCTATGTAGTGTAGTAACTTGTAAAATTAGTGTTCACATATTCGCCTCCATTATCTGTTCTTAACTTTTGAATTTGATGTCCAGATTGCTTTTCTACAAGGGCCTTGTAGGCCAAAAACTTGTCAAAAACTTCGCTCTTAAGTTTTAAGAAGTAAACCCAAGTACGTCTGGAAAAGTCATCAATGAAAGTTAAGAAATACTTGCACCTAGAAAAAGAAGGAGAATAAAGTGGACCACACAAATCACTGTGAACAAGCTACAAAGGGCATGAGGCGTGCCAAGGGGCACCTTGTCAAAATTGTCCCGATGATGTTTGTCGAGAACACAATCGGCACAAATGCCATCTCTACATGAAATAGGGGGAAGACCAGTCACCATATGTTGATTACATAGTTGTTGCAATGAGTGATAGTTTAGATGACCAAACCGTTCATGCCAAAGTTTTCTCAAGTCATCGCTATGAGCAACAAAAACGGATGAAAAATATGATGACCCAAAGTTGTCAAACTTGTACAACCTGGTAATATCATCAACAATTCTAGTTGCAAGAACATGCTTAGGATATTTTATATCCTTGATTACAACTTGGTGAGGTGAAAACTCTACGGTTTTACCTTCACATGAATGAGTGATTTGATATAATGATAGAAGGTTACAAGAAATACTTGGAACACATAATACATCATTGAAATGACCATTATCTACTTGAATTGTTACAGATCCTACAACACTAAGAGATCTATCATCACCAACAAATATTTTCTTGATGTTACATTCATTTAGAGCAGAAAACATGTATTTATCCTTAGCCATATGATAAGATGCTCCGGAATCAATAAGCCACTCATTAGAAGAAGAAGTAGAAGTTGTATTGAAAGAAAAACCAAAAGTAGAAAGTGCATGCCCATGAGAAGAAGAAGAAGTAAAATCAATACTGATGTTGTTATTCTTCATTTCTATTTCTAAAGTTGTCATTTTCTTGAAACATTTGGACTCATCATGACCGTATTTATTGCAAAAGTTGCAATTTATGTCAGTGTTCTTATTTTTATATTTTTCTCCTTTGTCACCATTAGGAGATGAAGTTGTCTAAGTGGGTTTGGGACCCTTATGTTTCTTGTTGTGGTAGCGAGGATGTTTCTTCTTGGGATTCTTGGGTTTATCTTTTTGTTGGGTGAATAAGGCTTTGTTGGAGGTACCTGCAGTGTTGATCACTCCAAGTTGTACAATCTTATCTTCCTCTCTAATCAAGGAAGCAAAAAAGGACTCAAGAGCGGGTTTTTGATAATCTTTCCCTAGAGCATCTCTCGTGGCATAAAAGGTAGATACAAACAGAGAATATGCACTACCTAGCTTAGAAAGAATAAGATAGATATAACACTCTTCCTCCATTTTTATCTCACACTCTTCACATAAAATTCTGAGTGTTTTAAACTTAGATAGGTAATCTCCAAGGAAACAAAATTCACTTGGACTTAAGGTCAGTACTTGATTTTCTAACTTTTGTGCTCGAATAATATTGAGTTTACCAAACACAGTTTCAATCTTTTCCCAAGCTTCGTCGGGGTCATCAATTTCTTTAAGGTGGAACCTTAAATCAGGAGAGATGGACATTCCAATTAGTCCACGTGCTTCATCACTCCTATCAGACCATTTTACTTTCTTATCAACATCAGTGGGTTCTTTTTCCTTTCCCAAGGTAATTCGGTACAAGCCTTTACTTCGTAATAAATCCACCATATGAGATTTCCATTGGAAATAGTTGGTGCTAGTAAGAAAAATATTACTGGAAGAATACATATTAAATATGTAGATTATATGGATTTAAAAACTGAAACTAATGATATGTATGGAAATATCTCGAAAAAATATGCAGTTTTTTAAAAAACGGCACTAAAAATGGACTTCGGATGTGAAAGTTATGCCCTTTTTAAAAAAGGCATAAACGGTAAACAAAGGACCACGTGGTGGTGTAAGTTGCTCCTTAGTGTCTAAATATCCTAAAAAAAATTGCATATTATGCTCCATCAATACTTGTAGCACCATCCTCAAGTGTTTCTCATGCTCTTTTTCAGACTTGGAGTAGATAAGAATGTCATCCAAGAAAACAATGACAAACTTATCCAAGTAATGCCTGAAAATATCATTCATCAAACACATAAAGACAATTGGCGCATTTGACAACCCAAATGACACCATTGTAAACTCATAACGGTCATACCTTGTCCTGAGAGTAGTTTTGTTGATATCTTCTTCTTTGATTCTCACCTGATGATAGCCTGACCTGGAGTCAATCTTGGAGAATATCTTTGCATCCTTCATCTGATAAAAAAGATCATCTATCATTGGAAAAGGATACTTGTTCTTCACAGTCACCTTATTTAGCTGCCTGAAGTCAATGCATAACCTCAAGGTACCATCCTTATTTTTCACAAATAGCACAGAGGCACCCCAAGGTGAAACACTTGGGCTTATATACCCATTTTTCAAAATCTCCTCAAGATGCATTTTAATTCCTTCAGCTCCGGCATGCTCATCCTATAAGGTGTCTTGGATACATGGGTTTCTCCAAGCATCAAATTAATATAGAAATCAATATCCGTCTTCGGTGGTATCCCCAATATCTCTTTAAACACATCCTCAAACTCATTTTGGACCGCATAGTCTTCAATATTTGGCACTTTACCCTTAGGTTCCTCTTCCATATGCACTGCAAATATTTGCCAACCTTTCATGAAGATTTTCTTCAGATATAAGGCTGAAATTTCTTTGATGGTTACTACCCTTGGAATACCTTGAATTATCCTTAAGTTCCCTTCTTCATCAAATCAATTAAAATATTTGTTATAACAATCTAGGATAGCATGATGTTTGTCCAACTAATCCACACCAATTAGGAAATCATATGAACCCAAAGGTATGATATTAAAATATTCTCTTGTGCTTAGTCCATTCATGTCCATTGGAAATTCCTTAACCATCTCATTAATTCTTGCTTTAGCTCATGTAGCTAGTTGAACCAACCAAGATTTCTCAATTTTGCTTCTTGAAAAATGAAATCTTTCCATCAACTTAGGATCTATATAACTATGGATATCTGATTCAGATTTTATGAGTAGAACAAAATGAATACAGATTATTAAAAGATTCTTAACACAAAATAATAGAGATATAGTAAAACTAGTTTTCCATTCAATAAGGAAATAAGTGAAACGGTAAAATGAAGCGGAAAACAAGATTGTTGGAATGGTGGAAGCTTATCTCTGAGAAGAGATGTGATGGCTACACTCATTCGCAAGAAGAGGGTTATAATGAGGTTTTGAAGGCCTTTTACAATAAACAAGAATGTCAAAAACCCTAGACATCCAAAACCCTAACCCTAGGAGATGAAGTGCCAAAAGTCATGTGGGCCTCGTTTGGGTAAGTTAGCACATCAACTTCCTGGGGTCGTAACTTTTTCATACGATCTTCGTTTTAGGCGCACGATATCCCTTTGGAAAGGTATAACCAAGAAGAAAAAAATTCGACTAGCCCAAGTTATTGCCTATGGCAGTCACCTGGCCCCAAATCCCCAAAAAACATCATTTAGGGCCTCAAATCAGCCCCGGAAGTTTGGAACCCGAAAAATTGTCGAAAAACTGCCAAGGTGGAAAATTGTTTTTCGAACCAGTGGAATAGGTGGGTGGTCACCGATATCCACCTAGATCAATCCTCCCTCCTTAGTAAGCAATGGTCTCCATTGCATTGATTTCCCCCATCAAATGAGGAAATTTCTGGTGAATTTGGCCCCGGGTGAGCCACTTGCCTCGGTGCAGGAGTTGCCTTGCTTTGAAGACTCGATAAAGATGGATCATTTGTTGTCGAGTGCCCTTGATCTGTGTGTCCACAATCTAATCACTAGATGCATGTTGCATGCACTCAGGGTTGAGCTATTTTGGTGTCAACTGCTCTGCTATCTCTGATGTGTCCAATAATGGTGGAAAATATGGCCGAAGGAGAGCCACGCTGAAGACTGGATGCAGACCAAGGAAGGGGGGAATGTTGAGCTCAAAATCATTGTCACCCACAGCCTTGGTGATGGTGTATGGCCCATTACAGAGTGGGTGAAGCTTCCGATGGGGTCTGGTAAGGCATTTTTCTGCAAATGCAACCAAACTTTGTCACCCACCTGAAACTTATGTGGCACCCGATGTTGATCATGGTGTTGTTTGTACTTGGCATTAGACTTTTGTAGAATATCCTGAACCTATTGGCGGATGTGTTGGATCCTCTCAATGAACTGGGTGGATTTGTCAGCTTCTAGTGGAGCAGGGGATGAGTCGCACAAGGTGGTCTCCAGGGGTAGTGCAACATCCATGGGGCCCAATGGTTGGAATTCCAACCCCACATGAAAGGGGTTCTGGCTAGTTGAGCTATGCAGGGCTCGATTGTAGCTATGTTGGACATAGGGAAGACTCTCATCCCATGTGCGAGGGTGTTTTGAATTGTACATATGTAGGATATGTACGACCATCTGATTGACAACCTCTGTTTGGCCATCTGTCTGCAGGTGGAAGGCAGTGGATTTGGTGAGCTTGGTATCGAGTAGTGACCATAGGCTCGACCATAATGAGATGAGGAACCGACTGTCATGGTCTGAGATAATGGTTTTTGGGATCTCAAAATGTACCCATAATCATTCAAAGAAGAGCTTGGCAGTGGCTTTTGCTGTGATGTTCTTCTTGCAGGCGGATAGAATCGCCATCTTGGAAAATCGATCAACAACCACAAAAACACATTCATTTCCCCTCTTGGTGGATGGGAGGCCCGACATGTAGTCCATTGAGATGGATTCCCCCGACCTCTTAGGAGTACGCAGAGGAGTGTACAGACCCTTTTTCTTAGTGGTCATTTTGGCAATAGCGTAGGCGGTGCAGGACCTGATATACTCGTCGACATCAAGTCGAAGTTTCGTCCAGTAGAAATGTTTTTGTAGCACTGCCATGGTCTTTTTAACACCAAAGTGTCATGCCACCCGACCGTAGTGAGCTTCCCAAATCAGCTTTGTGTGCTTTCTTGATGGAACGCAGAGATGGCCCAGACGGCACAACAACCCATCCTGAAGATGGAAATTAATGACCACTAAGTTTGCGCCCAACATTTGGTAGGTGGTGGAGAATTCAGGGTCTGTCTCATAGAGTTGGGGCCATCTGGAGGTCTCGTTATTGTAAGAGTCTAGCACTGTGGTGAGTGTTGCGATTAGAGATCGGTTGAGGTAGTCAACAACTCGGTTGGTACTTCCTATTTTATACTTGATGTTGAGGTGGAACTGTTGTAAGTATGTTAACCACTTCTGATGGCGGTCATTATATAATTTGGCTTGGGTCAGCATGAACTGTAGTGGCTTGTGATCAATGTGGATGATTGTCTCCTTCCCATGAATGTAATGTCTCCACTGGCGGTAGGTTTGCACAATGGAGTACATTTCTTTGTTGTAAGTAGGGTACTTACAGACATCATCTGATAGTGTCTCACTATGATGTGCCACGGGGTGGCTGTGTTGAGTGAGAACGACACCCACATCATAGTCTGAAGCATCTGTCTCGATCTCAAAAGGATGTTGTAGGTTTGGTAATGAAAGTATCGAGGATGAGCATAAACACTTCTTCAAGTCATCGAAGGCTTGTTTTTGGGACAGGCCCCACAAAAAATTTTCCTTACCGCCACTCATGGTTTCTTAGCTGAGGGCCCATGCAATATGAGAGAATCCAAGTACAAACCTGCGATAGAAATTGGCGAGGCCCAAGAAGCTTCGAAGTTCAGTGAGTGTGGTTGGGGCTGGCCAATCCCGAATGACCTGGATCTTGGCTAGATCCACATGCACACTATGTTGATCAATGTTGTAGCCTAAGTAATGGACCCTGTCCATGCTGAAGGATCATTTTTCCAAGTTTTCATATAGTTTGTGTTTCCGCAGGGTGTGCAGAACCTGTTGAATATGTTGCAAGTGTTCCGCCCAAGTCTTGTTGTAGATGAGGATGTCATCCAGATACACCACTACAAAAGTATTGGTGAAAGGTCATAGGATATCGTCCATCATCCTCATAAAAGTTGTTGGAGCATTTTTCAAACCAAAGGGCATGACTAGCCATTCAAAAAGACCTTCTTTTGACTTGAAGGCAATCTTCCATACATTTGTTTGTTCTATTGGGACCTGGTGGTATCCAGACTTCAGAACAAACTTACTAAAGTATTTGGACCCTGTGAGATGATCAAGGAGGTCATCGATTCAGGGAATCGGGTATCAGTTTTGGACTGTGATTTTATTCAGGGCCTGGTAATCAATGCAGAGTCTCCAGGTCCCGTCTTTCTTCTGCACCAGCATGATTGGGCTCCCACAAGGCAATGAGCTAGGATGGATGTGCCCCTTGTGGAGAAGTTCTTGGATCTGCCTCTTGATCTCCTCGTTTTCTAACAAAGAGCGGTGGTAGACTATCCCATTGGGTAGTAGTGTGCCTGGGTTCAGATCAATGGGATGATTGACCTAGCAATGTAGAGGTACCCCGGTAGAAGAGGATAATATATCTCGGTATTCTTCCATAACCTTATCCACTTTCTTATGTTGTGTGAAGAGATCGGTTGCGGAGGCCTTCAATGTGGCTGCGATCTTTCGCTCACTCCGAGAGCAAATCACGAAGAAGACAAATTTCCCGGTCTAAGAGATGACCTTCCTACATTTCTTGGCAGAGATCAAGGAAATAACAATAGGAGGGATTGCCTCGGGTATCCTGTACAATTTCTTGTTCAAAGTAATAATAACACTACGAGGCCTAGACTCATATACAAATGAAGTTTCCATAAATAATGTTTTCCCAAAATAGCATTACAAACTTTGAGAGGAGAAACATCACACAATACCTCGTCTTTAAAGGGCTTGATGACGTATGACAATCGGCACTGTTGGTTGACGTGGAGATCGCTTCCTTGGTGGAGCCATCCAATAGTGTAGGGTTGTGGGTACGGCATTGTCGACGGGGCCAGCTGCTTGACGACCTCTATTGAGATGAGGTTCTTCTGGCTACCGCTATCAATGATGAAGTGCAGTGGGGTGCCTTTTACCCACATATGTGAATGGAAGAGGCACTCTCCTTATTCTCGCTCATCTCGTTCACCAGGATGGAGCTTTGTGGTAGCAACAGTGGCACTGGGTTCCATGTCAATGATCCGTCTTCCCCTTTCTAGTTATGAATTAGAGACAGAACCTACATCTGATTTAGAGGCTTTCAATTCGGCCACCAATGACTTCTTTGAGCAGCAGTCAACAGTGTTATACCAAGGGCTCTTATGGAAGTCGCACCACTTCTCGGTATCTTTCTTTGTCTTTCTGGTGTCCTTATTTGCTTGTGGCTTGGACTGGTTGTACTGATATTGTCCATATTTGTTCTTTTCTTTGTTTTGTGGGTTGGGGCTGCCCTTTCCTGGATTTTGTTTTGAGGGTTTCCCATGCCCAAATTTCCATGTCTTTTGTTTGAGATTCTGCTCGATTTTGATGGCATATCAGTAGGTTGCGCCAAAGAACGAGATGTCCATAAATTCCATTTTGGTCTGGATGTGTCTATGTAGAGCACCGTGATACTTTAGCACCAGATGTCTCTCTGGATCTTTGATACCTAGCTTGGTGCACAAGGTATGGAAGATATTTGTGAACTCTGGCACTACTTGGTCTCTTTCTTGTCGCAGTGTGGTCCATTTGGTATAAAAGTCGTCATAACTTCCGACAGGGTAGTATTGTTCCTTAATATCATCTCTGAAGGATTCTCAAGTGGTCATGACTGTAAATAATGAGGGTTCCTTTGTTTCCTTTTGCTCACAGAAATTTTTCCACCAATCTTTGACATGGGGAATGGCTTTGAGAAGTGCAAAAGTAATATTTTCTCTATTCGGAAAGTAATGAACAGAAAAATGCCCTTCTAGTAGATTCAACCACTTGTGTACACCATCTTCGTCTATCTAACCTTCAAATATAGGAATATCAAAGTTGATTTGTACCTTGAAGGGGGCGGTGCCTCTGCTCGAGGAAGATGTGTCACCTGTTGGTAGTCGTTGAAGGATTTGCGTGAAACTATCCATCATCTCGCTCCTCTGTTGTGTGAGAGCTTCCTCAATAAATATTTTGAAAGGATCTCTTGTCCCGTCATCTTTATTTTCTCCTACCATGAGAGGTCGGTTGGGTGTGCGAGATCTTTTGTCCTCAAAAGAAATAAACTCAAGACCCAATTCTTTGTACCCTAACCTCGTTGGGGACATGCATTAAGAAGACAAGGAGCAGACCGCTTTGATACCATTGATCTGGATTTTATGAGCAGAATGACATGAATACATATTATTAAAAGATTCTTAACACAAAATAACAGAGATACAGTAAAATTGGTTTTCTATTCAATAAATAAATAAGTTGAAACTGTAAAATGCAGCGGAAAACAAGCTTGTTGGAATGGTGGCGACTTATCTCTGAGAAGAGATGTGATAGCTACACTCATTCATAAGAATATGGTTACAATGAGGCTCTGAAGGCCTTCTACAATAAACAGGAATGTCAAAAACCCTAGACATCCAAAACCCTAACCCTAGGAGATGAAGTGCCAAAAGTCATGTGGGCCCCGTTTGGGTAAGTCAGTACATCAACTTTCCGAGGTCGTAACTTTTTCATACGATCTTTGTTTTAGGCACACGATAGCTCCTTGGAAAGGAATAACCGAAAAGAACAATTTTCGACTGGCCCAAGTTAGTGCCCATGGCAATCACCTGGGCCTCAAATCCCCAAAAAAACGTCGTTTAGGGCCTCAAAACGGCCCCGGAAGTTTGGAACCCGAAAATCTGCCAAGGTGGAAAATTGTTTTTTGAGCTAGTGGAATAGGTGGGTGGCCACCGATATCCACCTGTATCACTAGCTCCTAAATAAAGTAAAATATAAATAGGTCAATCATACATCTTACCTTCCACTTCAATCATGTGAGATTGAAATTCATCTTTCTTGTTGTCTAGGGATACATAGATCCTTGGCATGCTTCTACCCATGTCCTCAACTATATCAACATGTTGTACATTGTGAACAGTCCTCAGTTTTTCATCTCTATGAGGGAAATATCTATACATGTGATCTCCCTCACAACCCCAACATTTAATAGTTTGTTGTATGGTTATTTCCCCAAAGTTTATGTCATTCTGGGCTCATTTTAAGTTGGTTTCCTCTGGGAATTATTTCTGAAGAAAGGTGGCTTATTCCCCTTCTTCCTTTGCTCCATATTACCCTTGTTCTTATCTTCCCAAGCCCTTTGGAAGTTTGGTATTCCTCTATGATGATCATAGAGACACTTGGCTCTCCTTATTGCTTCATCCAATGTTTTGTGATCATCATATTGTATCTTGTCTCTGAATATTGATGGTAGCCCACTCAAAAACCTTTGAATCTTGACATGTTCATCTTTGATGAAGTCAACATACTTCAGCAATTCTAAAAATATCCTTTCATACGTTTCCATGGTCATACTCCCAAGCTTGAGTTCAAATAATTCATTCATCTCCCTATCATAATAACGCTTGGTCAAGTATTTCTTCTGAAAGTACTTATTGAACTGCCTCCAAATGATCTTCTTCTCATCAATGTGTTGTACTTTCACAAGATGGTCCCACCACATTGATGCTTTTCCCTTCAGTTGGTAAATGGAAATTCTTCCTTCTTCCTATGAGAAATAATTATGTAACTAAAAATATCTCATCATGCCCAACACCCAAGTATCTACATCCTCATCTTTCTTATGTTCACCATCAAAGGAAGGAGGCTTGATCTTGTTCATTTCTCCTTTTATTCCATCCACTCCATACCTAATCGTATGCTTCTTGATAGGAGATATGCTTGGATTTTTGCATATCCTTCTAGTTGAGTGCCTTTGTGAGTGGTGATTATGTCTACCCACACTTCTAAATTCTTCCCTTCTAGCAAGAGATTTATAACTCTTGGACTTGCTTGATTATGTTTCCTTGTCTATTTTCTTTTCTATTATTTCCAAGCTCTGAAAAATCTTGATATTGAAGCCATCTTGTTTCTCCTTAGACTTCATAAGCCTCTCATTCTCATCCCTATATCTTTGCACCTCTCTTTGCAGACTCTTTATAGTCTCCATCAAATTCATGCTCTCCTATTTTCCTTCTCCATTCTTGTTGGATTCGATCCCTACATTACCCATGCTCACACCCAACCCATTGACTTCATCTTCATAGTTGTAAGTTCTATGTGCATATTCCATGCTTATTGTCTTTGATCTCTCTGTTGAATTCTGCTTGGTTCTATTTGTACCCTTAGTTCTACAAAATGTGCATGCAATAGGATTTTTTAGACCACAATAATTTAACAAATCTATTATTTTATGCACCATTCTTCCCTTAAATGCACTAGAAATATCATTTATGTTTTCTTGTTAATTTACTACATGTTTACATTTATGGGTGAATACATGGACTCCTTTGTCCAATACCTTTCCAACGATCGTTCTCTTGCTCAATTCTAAGTCTTGAGCAGAAGGTTGTTGATGGAAAAGGTGAGGAAAGGATATCCATTAGCACATGCAACATAGCTTCAACATTTAGTAATTGTTTGATCATTCCTTTGGATTTAATCTTGACCATTGGTGTGTTATCACTGACCACAGGAACACTCAACGTGACTCTGATACTCAGCAACCATCTGATCTAGACTCTGATTCAATCTTAGTCATCAAAACATTTATCCCATACTTAGAAATTTATTATGTTTGTCACGGGTTCATAACCCATCCTCCATTCTTGTTACTTTTCCGCGGCCTACGAAATTCACCCTCATGTTCCACCACCTTCATTCTGCACCCATACTTAGAAACTTTTCCAAGCATTTCACCACGGGTGTAAGGCATTTTCCCGATTCACTTATCTGTATCTACGGCTTCGTTCATCTGATAGATTCCTCATACTTAAACAATTTCATATCATTCACCTCTCTACGATGTATTGATACTTAGTCAATTTTCAATATCTCATTGCACTCTGCGATGTCTTAATACTTAGTCAATTTTCAATATCTCACTGCGCTCCATGATGTCTTGATACTTAGTCAATTTTTGAGATATCACTGCGCTCCATGATGTCTTCACACTTAGTCATTTTTTGAGATCTCACTGTGCTTCACAGTGTCTTGACACTTAGTCAAGTTTGTAAACTTCACCGTGGGTTTGAAGTCAATTTTCTAAAGGACACGCAAGTGCCCCACCACCGTGGCTCCACATCACCTGCGACCTACCACACTGGCCCCGTGTACCTGCCATCGTGGTAATAAACATCACTATTATGCCACATCAACTGTCATGTGGCTTCCATGTCATGGTGACGTCAATTTACGGAAAAATATCCAAAATTTCTCATTTTCTAGTTTTCCAAATACGTTGAATTTCACAATTTATTTCCTCGACCATCATTGAAACTCTGTAAATGTGAAATTTGGCCAATTGCAGGCGTGAGAATGCCTGAATAAACTTCCAAAACAACCAATTATCCATGTGTGTGGTCGGATAATAATTATGGGCATGATTTTTCTTCAATTCCATTCAGATATTAGGGATTCTTACTAATTTTTCCATGACTGTCTCTATGAATTCGAAATTTGGCCATCTACAGGCCTGAATTTACTCAGATTGTAATTAAAATTTGGGGAGTTATAATCCCTGACTAAATTTCTTTAAATTCCCCGTGAATTCTTCCCCAATTTCATACGAATCCTTTTGTCAAACAATTTGCAGACATACTCTGAAATTAAATTTTTGTAATTTTATCTTCAACATTATGTTAGCTAGCCCATGCAGGCTAATTATTGAACTTGTAGCTCTGATACCACTTTGTAGCGTACCCAAACACCGAACTAATTCACATTACCTCTATTATTTTTTCTATGATACCACAATGTAGCATCCCTAGTCCCAATCTAGGCCATGCCACACAAAATTTAGAATCTCTGATACCATTAAATTTACAATACCCTGCATATGATTACAATTATGCAGTCATATGCAGTCCTAATAGTATAACACCCCGATTGTAACCCCTATAAACTAGAATGTGCTATGTAAATGTGACTTAAGATGGTGAGCCAATAAAGTTCATATATATATATATATATATATATATATATATATATACATCGTTGGTTGCAAGACAGACAAGGACAAGAGGTAGGGGGATATGATTCCACGAGAGAGGAAGCTAAAGGGGATCATTCTTTTTATTATATCTTATTTACCCATCTTGTTTTTAATTGATAAAAGTGGTTACATGAGCTTCTTAGGGGGGAGGACATGTGGTTCTTAAGTCCCAAGTAAATATATAAACCCATCTTTGGGTTGTTTGGGGGTTAATCACTTACACTCTTTCATTTTGGTTCTTCATTTAATTGTTATTCAATCACTCATCTTCTTCATTCTTGTTAATTCGTTTTCTCTTGGTCTGAGCATGGAAATGAATGGTTGGAGGTAAATAGTCATTGCTAAATGTCTGTGAGGAATTTATGATCACTCCAGGAGGGAATGGATTCATGTGTGCATGAGATTGATGATAGTTTTGAAAGAATTGTCCACAGCTGAGAATCCTTGTAATTTCCAGCATGGATATTTCCCGACCAATAACATTGGATCCTTGGAGAGAAATGGAACAACGTGAGGGACTACATGGTAGAGACAGGGGTTCATTTCTTTGGGTTGTGTAGGTTGGAGGGGAAGAGACTTGAAAATTAAGATTATTGTGTGGTTGGGAAAACATGAGAGCTTGTTAGCTAATTGGTGTGTGTTTAGATTTGGCCTAGGACCCATCCTTGTGGATTCATATCCCTAGCTCAGGGATGCCTTGTTGTTGAGAGTAAATGAACATCAGTGTCTATAGTTGGGAGGAATGTTCTTGGTCTCCAAACAGTTGGTGAATGTTTACTTGAAAAGATATGTGTTCTATGTGTTTTATGTATATTTATATTTCGTTGTGTATTATTATTATTATCTATGAGATATGTGCCTATGTTATACATGTTGTTGGTTATTGCTATGCATGGCATATTGTTCTTTTCTTGATGGTTTATCATGAATCTTGATTATTGCACGTGTGGTTATTGCATTCTTTCATGCTTGTTTTTGAATAAATTTTTATCATAATTTGAAATCGGTTCAAGAAGTGCGATTTGGAGTAGCGTGGTCAATCTATTGGTGGTTGGGTACATTATAAATTGGTAACAGAGCTTTTGGTTAAAACACTGGACTGGTACGGGACGAAACGAGTGTGAATTGGGAAGTTTTGTTATTGCATATTTCAGTATGTATGAATTTGGGGAAATATGGGGGAGAATTAGAGAGAAAGTCCCCAAATTCATGAGAACATTCAGGTTTTATATGAATTGGGACTGTCTAAGAAGTTAATGGATCCGATCTGCAAAGTTGCAGAGCTGAATTCGACCTGGAAGATCAAAAAAAATGTATTTTAATGGTCATTATAGCACAAGGAAGAGTTCAGAGAATCGATGGCCAAGATCTTGTTCAATCTCGATATCAACGGCCAAGATTTGATGTGATAAATTCAAAAATTCTAATTTTTTCGAAGTTTGGCAAAGTGACCAAATCAACGGTTGAGATTCATTTTTGGTAATTAGAAAATGAGGAAAATCGATTGTTCGTATTCATTTTCATCCATTTGGAGGTTGGGGTCTATCAATGGTCAAGATAATCTTGGGTTGGATATTGACGGTCCAAATTCACTTGAGTTTTGGCTGAAATTATCTGTTCTCCAACAGAGATCATCGATGGTCGATGATTGGGGGGATCGATGAGTTTGACAAAGTGTTAGAGTTCGGTCAAAGTACATATTCGATCATCGATGGACAATTATCGGGGGATTGGCGAGTTTCGATAAGTGTTGAAGTTCGTCCATATGACATATTAGATCGTCGACGGCCGATGGTCGGGGGTTGACAATTTTTTTCCAAGTGTTGAAGTTCGCCAACAGAGATCATCGATGGTCAATGGTTGATGGTCAGGGATCGGCGAGTTTGGAAAAGTGTTGAAGTTCGAACAAAATACATCTTCGATCATCGATGGTCGATGATCAAGGGATCGACGAATTTAGATAAGTGTTTAAGTTCCCCAAGAGGCATCTTCGATTGTTGATGGTCGATGATCGGGGATCAACAGAATTTGGAAAAATTTGCATGCGTCCAAGAGAAATTGTTGATGGTCAATGAAGGAAAATAAGGTGATGATGTGTCATGCCACATCAGCATCCACATGTCATTCCATGTCATCCCAGTTGATGCCTCAAGAGGATGTGTCATTCTATGTCAACATCCATGTGTCATGCCACATCAGCATAGTTTCCATGTCAGCCAATAGAGATGGTTGATGGTCAACGGTTGGGTCGATCGAATTGAGGAATTATTTTCCATAGTCATCGAGGATCGTCGATCGTCTATGGTCTAATGGTCAATCATTGGTCGAAGTGGTAGGGAGTTCCATTTTCCAACGAATATCACTGATGGTCGATGGCCATATAGATCAGTTTGGAGTCAATGTGTGCAAATCGATCGTCAAGGAGTTGAGTTGATGGTGGACGGTCGGGTTGAYAGTTTGGGGAAATTGTTGTGTGTGCCAAAGGAGAATGTTAGTCACCAATAGACGATGGAGCACATATCAATGGTCCATATTGCTTCCGATTGGAGATCGACGGTGCAGATTGCACTTAGGAAAAATTGTTCCACGGTTTAAAAAAAAAATCTAGAGCAATTTTCTTATTTTGGCCATAAATGGAGAAAATTAAGTCATATTGAGATGAAACTTATGATTTTTGTCTGCAGAGAGGAGATCTAGAAAAGTGTCAGAGAGGGCCCTTGTCCAATTATGTTTGTATTTGTGAGAAATTTTAAAATAATGATTTTTAAATATTTGGGTCCAGATCATTGGTAGAGGTCCAGATTAAGAAGAAAATATTGGAGAGAATCCAAAAACTAGACACGTAAATAACCCACAAAGGAACTAAAAAAATCCTAAGCGGATTGGAATGGGGATACTAAAATTGGCCAAAATCCACTATTCTTGGCCACTTTTGGGGGATTTTTGAGATTTTCAGAGGAGGAAAAGTGACTCCAGGTCACAAACCTGGAATTTTTATTGATTCAACATTTTATATACTGATCAAGACAAACAACTTTTGTTTAGTGAAATTTTTCTAGAAGTGCACAGATTGTGAGATAACCATTTTTGCTAAAAATTCCAAGTCTGGAAAAAGGGGTGAAATGGAAAAAATTGTAGATTCCATATTACTGCAGTGTTTTACTAGAGCATCAGATTGAAAATATGAGAGTTTTCATAAATTCCTCATCATTATTTTTATCTGTCTTCTATAAAATTTTATCTAGTTCCTGACATATCTTCTTCTGCAGTTGACAAAAGTTGGCATTTCAATAATATTACACCAATGGAGAAAATGCACAAATGGAGTGAAAATGGATTTTTCAGGAAGCCATAAATTTTAGCTCAGAGATCGGATCAGAGCATGAGTATAGTTTTTGCAAAGACAATTTAGTGGATATTAACCTTGAATTATTATAATTTTGAGAATTGTAATATAATTATTCATGAGTTTAGCAGAAAAGTGACATGTAGCATTAATTGACAAAATTTATATAATATGTATGATTCTAACAAAAATGATTGCTTGCACATTTTGTAGAATTAGAGGTATAATCAGATAAATTTAAAACTAGGATTGGATATCAGAGTCATGGAAGTATGACAGAGCTTGCAAAAGTTGACTGAGGTAGTAAAGAGCTACAGGGCAAGTAATGGAAAGAGGATAAGGAACTCAAGAAGAATGGAACAAAAGAATTATTAGTCAACTGCTACAAAATTTGAATAAATTGCAGGAACAACAACAAAAACAATCCTCGCATAGGACCTGAAGCCAACAGGTGAAGGATGTCATTAATGGGCATAGAAAGGAAAAATAAGACTCCATAGCCTTGAAGATAGAGATGTGTAGATAGTTGCAAAGCTTGATGTGATAGAGAAAAAGGAGCTTACGATATTATGTGTGAATAATATCTATGTGCAAAGCACATGAGTTCCTAGAAAGGATTTTCTAGGTATGACTTGTTTATCTTGTCTAAAATTACTCAAAGCAAGAAATTCACTTCTAATATCAAAGTTCATAGTGGAAGCAAGATACCAATGCAGAGAAATGAGGGATAGAATAAGGAAGGTTCTTTCACTTGAAAAGTGTCACTAAATGAAAATAGACTTCCATTAGGAATGGTTTTGAGTGGGAAAAGTATGGCTTCACAGGGAATTCTTAAATGAAGTGAAGAGAACTATTTCCCAAAATTGGGAAATCCAATGGACAGCTAGAAGTAATAGCAGGGATATAGAATGATTATGGGTAAGTTGATTCAAGGATATCATGGTAGTAGAGTGATGGAATGTTGTGAGTTACCTCATTCCAAGGTGTTGGTACGTTTCATAAAAGTAAATTTTGGATATGATTTCCTAAGAGAAGTTGTTACCAATAGAACACATTGGTTAGATGGTAGAATGGCCAAGTGGAACTTGGTTGGAAAGTGTTCAGACCAAGGAACAGTAGGGAAAATGAGAAGAATGGGAGAACACAAGGAACCAAGGATCTGAAAAAATTCAAGAACAACCAACTACAATATAAACAAATAAATGAATGAATGAATTGAAACATAAATGAACTAGAGTGCATGATGCATACAATAAAATTAAATGCATTAGTAGGCATGATGACAGTGGATGCTTGGTGCATATGGATGTGCATTTGTGCATATGTACATGATTGGATATGCATATGACATGCTTGTGGACTTATAATAGTCTATTTTTACATACATGCAGTAATGATGTTATGGAAATTGAGTATGACTAATGATGGATTATGTATTCAAAATGATATAGCATGGTTAAAGATGGGGATGTTGTTGCTTATGACTTCCATCCATGTGAAGACCCATGGGGGTGGTAGAAATGGTGATCAAAAGGATGGAGGAGGAATCATGCGAACTTCTACAATTTCCAGTTGATTAGGTAGCATAAAGTAGGTTGATAACATCCATGCAGGTATGCATTTGGTTGCTTCTGATGCATAAATGCTGAAGGGAATTGAGGTAAGAATACTAGATTTTATATTAGATAAAATGTTAGTTTCATATCGTGTTATGATTGGTTATGAGATCATAACTAGGTCAATTCAGGAGACATACTCTTGCTATAGCAATGAATAACCATAGAGCTAGCCATGTGTGAGACCATGAGATGGTTGGATATGGAAAGGCCATAGTGTTATGTAAGTGTTCAATGGTTTCCCCTGTATAGTTGATATTTGGACTGCAACCTCTTTTCTGACACTGAATAACACTTAGGAATTGTGTTTCCTTATGTTGTGTATGGGTTGAAGAGAAGGGTGTCCAAATAGTTGAGCAATATTGGGAAGAGTTCGGATGATGTGTTGAGGTGTTGGCTAGACCTTCCAACTCACAGTGGTGGAATGCATGACATGGTTATGTGGTATTATGTGGTCAATGTAAGGATGCCTTATGTAGATGTGACCATGGTTATTAGCACGTCGATTTTTATTTTATTAGTAATTATTTTTTGCATTATGAAAAGCTTGTGGTGATAAAAATGCATAATGATGGATAGTTGTTTTATATTTAATATGAATACTAGTTGGAGGTGATTGAATTGTTGTTTGTTACAATTCTAAAATCACTTTCTGAGTTGTTGAAAATGTTGCAAGAAAGAAAATATTGGTTGATAATACATGTGTAGAGAATGATGTGTTCATTCCAGTTAATAGTTGGATTAATGGAAGAAATTGAATCGGAGTTGTAAACAATTCTGAGAACACTTTGTGAAGTTTTGTAATTGTTGCCATGAAAATATATATTGTAAATGAGTTACTAACAATCTGTTTGGATGCGTGTAAGATGAGTAAAATTGCACGTGGAGTGGTCTTGGATATGGAAATAATGTAATCCCATAAGGAAGATTGTTCCCTACTGCTACAAGAGCCAAACATTATGAAAAAAAAAATCATGTTTAAAAACTTTATTTTTTTGTATAAAATAGTTTTGGAAATTGGAATTTAAAAATTATTGACAATATGTTTGATTGCGTATAAAATGAGAAAATTATAGGAAGAATGATCTTGGATATGGCAGGCATTTAAGCCCATAAATAAGACCAATGTTTGTTGTTGCAAGAGCCAAACACTATGAGCAAAAGCCTCGTGCTTGGGGAATTTTATTTTCCTATATAAAACAGATTTGGGAAATTAAAAACTGTTATGATATGCTAACAGTTGGTTTGGCTGAGTGAAGGTTGAGAAAATTGCAGGAAGAATTGTCTTTGGCATGGAATTGTTGTAATCCATAATAAAGATGGATATCTATTGCTGCAAGAGTCAAACGAATTATGAGCTGGAAGCTCATGCTTGGAAATTATGTTCTCTTATATAAAATAGATTTGACATTTATGATTGAAAATTGTTATGATGATATCTCATGATGATTGTATGTTTGTAATACAAATGAGATGTTGGTTATTGAATATGGAAGATCAGGAAGAAGAGCGATAGAAGTAAATCGAGCTCAACGAAAAAGGAATGTAATGAAGAAAGTCTAGTGGACTTGTTGTAATTGGAGTTCTTAAAGCCGCAACTCTGAAACTTCATGGCCAAGTGCACTGAATCCCTGAAGAGAAGTGGTAAATCCTTAAGGATTGTAGAGTAGAGAAGAGGGGGAGTACACTCATTGTATTGTGCAGGTTGATAGGGAAGGAGAGCTTGTTGGTTGGAACTGCTACAAGAAAAAAAAAATGTAAAAATCCTTGTGCATGTTTTGGGTCGGAGTGCCTATGTATATGAACATTGGATGGAATATATGTGTTTATTAAGGGCTCATGAKCCTATTGTTGTAATATTAAGAACACCAAAATGGTGTTGTGAACTAAGGAGAGAGAAAAAATAAGGGGAGGGGGATGTAACACCTCGGTTTTAACCCCTGTGAACTAGAATGTATTATGTAAATGTGATTTAGGCTGGTGAGCCAGTAAAGTTGGAAAGGAGCTGGAGTGCCTAGAAATGTAATACATCTATATATATATATATATATATATATATATATATATAATACATTTTTTTTGCAAGACGGACAAGGACAAAAGATAGGGGGGATATGATTCCACGAGAGAGGGGGCTAAAGGGGATAAGTATTTTTATTATATCTTATTCACCCATCTTGGTTTTAATTGAGAAGAGTGGTTACATGAGCTTCTTGGGGGGAAGGTCGTGTGGTTCTTGAGTTCCAAGTAAATATATAAACCCATCTTTGGTTTGTTTGGGGATTAATCAATATTACACTCTTTCATTTCGATTCTTCATTTCATTTTTATTCAATCACTCATCTTCCTCATTCTTCCTCATTCTTCCTAATTCGTGTGCTCTTTGTATAAGTATGGAAATGGATGGATGGAGGTAAATAGCCATTACTAGATGGTTGTGAGGAATTTATGATCGTTCCAGGAGGGAATGGATTCATTTGTGCATGAGATTGATGATAGTTTTGAAATAATTATCCACAGTTGAGAATCCTTGGAATTTCTAGCATGGAGATTTCTTGACCGATAGCACTAGAGCCCTGGAGAGAAATGGAATAGCCTGAGGGATTGCATGGCATAGAAAGGGTTTCATTTATTTGGTTTGTGCAGGATGGAGGGGAAGAGAGATGGAAATTAGGATCGTTGTGTGGTTGGGAAAACATGAGTTCTTGTTAGTTATATGGTGTGCATTTAGATTTAGCCTAGGACTCGTCCTTGTGGATTCATAGCCATGGCTCGAGGGTGACCTTTTGTTGAGAGTAAATGAACAACGGTGTCTATGACTGGAAGGAAATTCCTTGGTATGCACCTAGTTGGTGAATGTTTACTTGAAAAAATAAGTGCTCTTTGTGTTTTTTGTATTTTTATATTATGTTGTGTATTATTATTATTATCTCTAAGATATGTGTTTATGCTATGCTCGTTGTTGGTTATTGTTGTGCATGGCATACTTCTCATTTCTTGATGGTTTAGCATGAATCTTGATTATTGCATGTGTGGTTATTGCATTCTTCCATGCTTAATTTCGAATTAATTATTATCAAAATTCAAAATTGGTTCAAGAAGTGTGAATTGGAGTAGTGTGGCCATCCTATTGGTGGTTGGGTACGTTACAAACAGTATATAAACTTAAGCATAGTTAAAATAGTGAAAACCCATAAAAATAATAACTTATTTAATCACATATAATTCCATAAAACATGTAATAGACACTTATCTTTTGTAAATAAATCACCAACTGCGTGCAGGACTCGGACTTTCCTCCCAGTCATAGACTATGTTGCTCATAAACTCTCAACAGTAGGTCACAACCGAGTTGGGGCTAAAACTCCACTAGGGAAAAGAAATCATAAGCCAATCTAAGGTATATTAATAGTAGAAATGATTAGACTAAAGTGTCAACTCCAACAATCAGCCTACAACCTCTCATTCCCCACAGTTTATCACACCCCAGGAAGTCTACCCCTTCTCTGCTCAACTGTCCTTCAGTTGTCTCACTTCCCTTCTGGGGCTTCAGCAACAGGTTGGACAGAAAGTCTCAGAGCCCTGTAGTTTCAATCTAGCACACAAAGAAACAATTCCCAACAGTTCTCTCACCTAGAGAGAATGCTCATGGGCCTAACAACTCGCTTCTTCAGCTCAAATTACCCAGGTTTACTGGTTACTAACACCTCCAAAACTTCCCAAGTACAGGTATAGTTGATGGATGGAAAAGTGTACGTATGGAAAGAGTGGATGGTATAATAATGAGAGAATGATGGAAAAAAAAATGTACTAAGTCTTTACTTTAAGTATGCATGTACCTTGGGCTCCATTTGTGGTACATTCCCCCTCTTTTAGGAACCTAGGATGTAATTATATCCATAACTTATACTTTAGGAAATATTTATATAATATTCCCTTTGGATTAAGCCCCTTTGGCTTAGCCCCTCTTCCTAGGGTCTTAGCCCCCCTTTCCCTTTCTGGTGGATTTCTAACTCCGCATCTCTTTTTTATGGTTGGTCTGCAACACCGATGTATTTTTTTATTAATAATCTAAGTGTGATTACATATTACAATGATAGGCTCGTTGGCCTTTTAGCATCTGGCTCTCCATCCTAATAACAACATGGGCACTCTAGCCTCAAAACATATATACAAAGGCACCTTGGTCCAAAAAATCTTGGTTCACCCGGTTTACCAGCCTTTATGTACATTTACATTTAGAATTGGGGTTCGACCTAGGGGTATTACAACTCTAGTCAATAATAGAGGATGAGGCAATCAAAACCAGTGTTCTTATAGAGTATGTGGTCATGGGTATAGTTAAGGAAGAGGAAGCAATAATTCTCAACATGGATCAAACAATTTTAGAAGAAGTCAATCAAAGAGACCTCCAAATCGCAATTATCAATCTAGAAGAGGCAAATATATGAGTCATATTATTTGCAAACGATGTAAACGAGTTGGTCATTATGCGGAATATTATAGAACTCCAATTGATAAGTTGTATAAGTTCAAACAACATTAAACTTCAATGCAATATGATAATGTCAATGATCAACATGATGATCAAAGTAATTTTGAGTATGTTTTCACCGCTCATCAACAATCAGAAACAAGAGATTTAATGGATTCCAACAATTTTTTTCAAAGTGAGCATAAAGATGCCTAGTTATTAGATACAAGTGCCACTCAGCACATGACTTTCAGAAGAGATTTATTTTGGACCTTTCATGAATGTAAATTGAGTTCAATTTATTTGGATGATGATACAATCCATACACCTCGGGGAAAAGGTTATGTGAAAGTTTTTCTTCCAAGAGTTGGAGGGAAAATGATTTCAAATGTTTGGTATGTACCAACATTTACAAAGAGTTTGTTGTCCTTAGTAATGATTCGACAAGCGGGAAATAAAATCATTATGGAAGATGGTTTGGTAAAAATCAATGCAATAAAATACAACTTGAAAATAGTGATGATTGGATATGAAGATGGCAATCTTCTCAGGATGAAAGGGAAAGTCATTCCTCGGAAACAATATTTTGTAGGAACAACTCATTCAAAATATTCACTAATAAGATTATCAAATGCTCGTTATGGACATCTGAATTTTGACAGTATTTCTCAACTTCAAAAATAGGGAATGGTTAAAGGGTTGCCTACCTTTAAGAAGAAAAATGCAATATGTGAAGCTTGAATTTATGGAAAAGAAAATCGAGAAGCATTCCCTACTGGATCATGGTGAGCAAACATATGTTTGCAACTCATCCACAATGACATTTGTGGACCTCTAGAGATTTCTCTTAGAGGATGTAAATATTTTCACTTTTCATTGATGATTTTAGACTAATGACTTAGGTGTATTTCTTGAAGGAAATTTCAGAGGCATTTGAAAAATTCAAAGTTTTTCATCCTCTAATTGAAAAAGAAACCAAGGAAAATATTGGTACATTGAGAACAAATAATGGAGGGGAATTCACTTCAAATGAATTCCAAAATTAGTGCAAAGATAAACTAATCAGAAGGCAATTCACAAATTCATACACTCCATAGCATAATGGAGTGACAGAAAGAATGAACCAACTTTAATGGGTATGGCGAGATCAATGTTGAAATTCAATTACTTAAGTTCCTCCTACTAGGCCAAAGCAATTGACACTATAGTTTATTTAAGAAATAGATTTCCCATTGTTTTTTTGGATGGCATCACACCATATGAATCCTGGTATGGTTTCAATCCAAAAGTTAAACATCTTTGAGTCTTTGGTTTAGTTTGTTATGTTTTAGTTCTCAAAGAAAAGAGAACTAAGCTAGAATCTCAAAGTATAAAGTGTACTTACATTGGATACTCTAATGAAAAGAAAGGGTATCGATTTCTTTCATATGGTAAATTTATTGTTGGTAGAGATGTAATTTTTTACGAAACTGAAAGTAAAAGTTTTGATGAGATTAATCATCTCCTTAGTCATTTAGAGAAGGAAAACACTAAGAGTAAAGGTAAGCTGAAAAATTCAAGGCAATCATTTTGGTTTGAAAAAGACTTTGTTTCTTGAGAAGATATTTCTTCATCAAAAAATTCTTTTGATTCTTCCGATAATGAAATTGCAAAGGAGTCTTTTGTTAATGAAACTTCAAAAGAATCCTCTCCTCCTTCAGATACTTCAGAAGACAGGAAAGTTCCAGTTTTTTAAATTCCTCTTTTTAATAATAATAATGATGATGATTCAGATCCACAATCCACTCAACATCAGAGGCCAAAATGGGCCCAACAACTTCTAAAAGTTGTTCATCCAAATGAACAAAAAAGGAACTAGGATTTCTTTGAGGTCATAATCTAATTTTGCTTTGTTATCTCATGCTTCCATTGAACCTACTACTTTTGTTGATGTAGTTGAACATAAAGAATGGAAGGAAGGAATGATCAATGAATATGTTTCAGTACTTATAAATAGGACTTGAAACTTAGTTGATTGTCCACCTGATGTTAAACCCATAGGTTGCAAATGGGTTTTTCTCAATGGGAAAGGATTGATTATGATGAAACTTTTTCTCCAACAACAAAATGGAACATAATCAAAACAGTTATCTATTAAGTCGCTCAAAATGGTTGGAAATTACATCAAATGGATGTCAAAAGTTCCTTCTTGAATGGTGATCTTAAAGAAGTCTTTGTGACTCAACCACGAGGGTTTGAAGTTAAAGGAAAGGAACATAAATTCCACAAATTAGTGAAAGTTGTATATGGCTTGAAACAAGCTCCTCAAGCTTGGTATGCAAAAATAGATGATTACCTTAGAAAGGTTGATTTTCAAACAAGTGAATCAAATGATACTTTGTATTTTCAAATGCGAAATAAACACTTGGTGATACTTGTACTATATGTTGATGACTTAATCATAATAGGAAATAATGAAGTTTACATCAAACAAGTTAAGGAAGAACTTCAGGTGGGCTCCAAAATGACCGATTTGGAGCCACTTCATTATTCTTGGAATTGAAGTAACTCAAAATCAAATCTTCCTTAGTCTAACTAAGTATGCCATTGAATTGTTAAAGAAATTTGGCATGGAAGATTGTAAACCTTCTCTTAACCCATGGAACATAATTTGAAACTTTCAAAATTTAAAAGGGGGGGATTGGTGGATGGTAAAAGATATAGGCAATTGATTGGAAGCCTTACTTATTTGACAAATATTCGACCAAATTTGTCATATTTAGTCAGTGTACTTTCAATTTTTATGTAGGAACTAAGGGAAAGTCACTGGAATTCAACAAAAAGGGTACTAAGGTATATTTAGGGTACAAAATATTTTGGTCTTCTCTGCAATAAGAACAAAAAATTTACACTTGTTGGATATTCAGAGATTAATTTTGCAGGTGACATTGATAATAGTGAATCGACTTCAAGTTACTTAATGACTACGGGTTCAGCAACATTGTAATACCCTTAGGCCAAACCCCAAGTTGTAAATGTACATATGCTTTATAGGTTGTTGAGCCGAGATGTTTTGGGCTAGAGTGCCTTTGTATATATACATTTTGAGGCCAGAGTGCCTTTGTATATATACATTTTGAGGCCAGAGTGTCTATGTGATTAGGTCAGCGAGCCTAACAAATGTATTATGTAATGACACTCATTTTTATTAATAAAATACATCATTGTTGCAGACCAAGTCACACGAAAGAGTATGGGGGGCTAAGACTCCACGAGGGGGAAAGGGGGCTAAGGGAAAGAGACTAAGTCTGGGGGCTTAAGCTAAGGAATAAAATAATATTATTCATAAGTCATAAGTTTTATGTTATAATTTTATCATAAGTTCGTAAGGGAGAGAAACGAAATTACCAAGTCGAGTCAAAGGCATTTCCTAGAGTGACAAGTGTCAAGATAGGAATATGCAATATAATGTGGGGAACTTAGTGTAATTCCCATCATTCTTCCAATCATTCACTCATTCCTGCATCCATCATTTGTACCTTGGATGAAGAGTGTAAGAAGAAGTTGGAGTTGATTGTTACCCAGTAAATCCTTGGTGGTTTGGGTTGAAGAAGCAGGTTGTCAGACATGTGGAGCATTATCTCTGGCTAAGAGATTTTTTGGGAATAGTTTTCCCCATGTGTGGGCCAGTGGGTGTTGTAACTCCTTGAGAAACCTTGTGTTCCAAATGCTACAGAGCTCTGAGACTTCCCATCCAACTTGTTGAAGCCTTAGAAGGGAAGTGGGACAGTCTGAAGGACCGTTGAGCAGAGAAAGGGGTACATTTCCTTGGATGAGACAAGTTGTGGGGAATGAGAGGCTGTGAGCTGGGAACCATTGCTAGAGTGTGTGCCTAAGCATGTGTTGTTTTATGTTGTGGATCAGACCTTAGTTGGCATAGGATATTTTTCCCTAGTGGATTCATAGCCCCAGCTTGGGGTGACCAACTGTTGAGAGTGTATGAACAGCAGAGTCTACGGCTGGGAGGAATGTCTGAGGTTTGCACGTAGTTGGTGAATTATAGCAAAAGATAAGTATTCTTTTACATGTGTTCACATGTTTTTATCGTGTGTATGTTTGTGTTAAATTTGTTTGTTGAAATGATACATAATTATGCATGGTTGTGCATGTTATTGTTAGTTTCACATAATTGTTGCATATGTAGGGCATGGTAGTTAATAAACATTACATGTTAGTCAATTTTAGCTGTAATGGTAACAGGATTTTTGCGCGAGGCTTAAGTCGTTGCACGCACTGTGAAACAGTAGTCACACGCAGCACAAGGTCAATTGTGCACACTGGAAAATTAGTTTATGTGTGATGCACAAGGTTGGATGTGCACGCAATTGTCTTTGTGAATTATTCTGCAATTAGAATTGGTATCAGAAGAAGAAAATTTGTGTAGCATGACTCAACTTGGGGCTAGGTATGTTACCCTTTGGTATCAAAGAAAAAATTTTGGGTTGATGGTAACGAGGTACGTTACAGACACTATCTTGGAGTTGCAAAAAGGATACAACAGTTGCCAATTCTTCAACAAAAGTAGAGTACATATCAGCTTGGGAACCAACATGCAAGATTGTATGGCTATGCAAGATTTTGTAGGATCTTAGTGTAACTCAAAAGTCAACAACTAATTTATTGATTGACAGTCAGTGAGAAATAAAGATGGCAAAAAATATGGTATTTCACTCAAAGCCTAAGCATGTCGACACCAAGTACCACTTCATCAGATCTCTTATCGTCAAGGAAATCATCAAGCCTCAATTATGTCCATCTAAAGATCAAACTTCGTATATTTTTACCAAGCCTCTTGGTTGAACTTGGTATTTGTAAAAATGAACCTTCGGATTAAAGGGGGGAATCTTAGTCCAATAATCATAAAATTCTAATAGTCTAAATAAATCATTTTAGAAATTAGTTTATTCTAGCATATTTGGCAATAGAATATTTAGTTTAATATGTAAAGGATACCTATCATACTCATGTGATTATGTGATTGGTTTCCCCTAGAGTTTAGCATAAAGTTGGGCTATATAAACTAGCTATTTTTCATATGACGTACATAGGCTTTATGTTCTCACTTCTCTTTGTAACTTTGTTTTCCTTATTAATAAAATGATGTGTCTACGGACACTTTGTCAACATGTAGTTGCCACAAAAACTATGACCTGAATGGCTACTACAAAACCTTCTACATCCTTTGGTATGCTTCAATATCCCACTCCTAGACGCTTTGCTCAACTACGAAACAATAACAATACAAAAAGAGAATGGATAGATGACAAATTTTTCTACCTAGAAAGTACCAAGATAGATGACAAATTGTATAATGATCCATTATGAATCATGCTCATTGGATTTCGCATCCAATGAACACCCACAATTTATACCTTTAGTGAACTTGCGGTGAGATAAATTGAAAACATTGAAAAAAATGTGTTTCCAACATAATAATTCAAGTTTTAACCAACAAAATACATTTCTCCTAGGATTTATTTTGAATTTTATCTAATATGTGTAAAAAAGATATATCGTCTAATATCATGCAAGTATATGGAGAAATAATATCATGCAAGTTCAAATCCAGAGGGGGGTAGGGTATGTATACCTCTATAGACTTTAGCAATCAATCGTTGTGTGAAGGGGTTCCCTTGTCCCACAAACAAGGGGGGTCTCATACACAAATTTGGTGTTTGGCTTGGTCGTGACATTAAAAATAGATTATAATAATAATAATAATAATAATAATGAAATTCCTGCATCTAGGGTTTCCCTAGCCGCAAACCTCCCATATCAACTTTATGTTCAGCGACCCGCGCGCAGATCTCTCTACGGCCTCCTTCATCCTGAAACTATCTTCCCCTCGACGGTTCTTCTCCTAATCCGAAGTATTCCTTTCTTGGATGTTCCTATGGGGAGGAGGTCTCCACCCTCGCGTTCCTTGATCTTACGCAGATCAGACATCTCTCAAAGAGATGGCAACGGCCCTGTGTTTTTTCTGCAATATATTCAGGTTTTGCAGCTCCAACGCACTGGATCTCTTGATCAGATCAGTTCGTACCCTCTGCTCATTCTTGCTTCTTTTGGGTTGGCTTTGGTGCTCGCAGATTGGTTATACTGTTGGTGTTTTCTCTGGGAGCGGATCTGTTTTATGGTTTCGAGTTGCAATTTTGCTTATAGGTGTTGTTGCAAAGTATTACCTTTCTTCTCAGATCTGTGTTTTTCTTGGAGCGGACTCTAGCAAGGTCCTTGCTTTATTTTTCTCCATATTTGCGGTCCCTCCCTCTGGGTTCTTTGGTTTGTTCAAGGTTTGATGTATGCTCAGATCTAGCTATTTTTGGTGGTTGTTGATGTATTTTTCTTTCCGGCGAGGGTTGTGCCAGAACTTTGAGGTCCTATCCTTGGGCGTGCGGTGCGGTTCCATCACTTTGAGGTCCATGGAGTGGGCATGTGGTTCTTGGTCTCACCATTGTTGGTTGGGGTCTTCATCGACATTGTTGCTTTCTGGTTCAGTTGATTTGAAGGTTTTTATACCTCTCTGACCTGGTCCATCTGGCCACCAAGGTTTGTTTGGATTGTACTATGTGGAGTTTTATTCTGTAACGATCTCTCTTGTACCGAGTATCCGGCCTATTAGGGGTTTCTATAAGCTCACGTCTCTTTCCTTTAGCAAGTTATTCTTTGTCCCTTTGGGATCTCTACCCAGGTTTGGGTCATGCTTTTGGAACCTACTGAATGTAATTTGGTTCTCTTTGGATGAATAGAATTATGTTTTTTTTCCGAGGAAAAAAATAATAATAATAATGAAATTGTTTTTAAGCATTATTATGTTATTTAATTATATTTAATAAAATGTTAATTTGTTCCGATAGTTTTAAAGTTATTACTACATATGGTATATTATAATTGATATTAAACAAAAATTGTATAAGTCAAAATGTCTTAGCATTATATTATTTATTGTACATGCACAAGAATCTAAATCTTTCATTGTTATTTTCAACTTTCTTCTCGTAACTCTACGTTAACCTAGCTTATATGGAAAGTGTCATTAAAGAGAATATATAGATTGACCTTCACTATATAACATCTATAACATAGTATGATGTGGCATATGCTCTAATAATTTAATAGACCTTAAATTTTCTCTAATGTGGGTGACGCTTTCGGATCAAAAATGACCATCATTGTTTGAAGTACTTACTCGGCCAATGGTTATCCTCCTCTGAGATAGAGGGAATCGCAAAGATGTTGGGTATGAGTATGAGATTGTTTACAAGAGTAAGGAAGATGTTGGTTATGACCATCATAGTTTGAAGTACTTCCTTGATCAATGGTTGTCCTTCTCAGAGGCGGAGGTGGGTCACAAAGATGTTGGGTATGACTATGAGATTGTTTACAAGAGTAAGGAAAACGTAATCGTCAATGCCTTCCTCTTCTCATTGTCCATACCGATGCCATATTGGATCACGAAAGTACTACAAGAATGGCTCATTGATACCAAGGTTAGTCAGCGTCTCCAAAGATTACAAATAATCTAACTTCAACTACCAACTACACATTGAAAAATGATGAGTATAAAGTACCTATATTTTGGTGCAGGTTCACCTTGAAGCCCGGGTGTTCATTGATTTACATTCCTCTCTCACCATTGGTGACTCTACCTTCCAAAAAACCTATTAAAGGGTTAAGCACTATTTATTTTAAGGCATGAACACTAACATCCATACTTTCCAAGCAAAATGTGACACATGTCAAGAACACAAGGGTGAAGCAATGAATACCCCAGGGTCCTTCTAGCCTCTACCAATTATTGAGCACATCTAGGTCAACATCGCCATAAAAATCATTATGAGCTTACCTACATATGACACAAATTGTCCATCATGGTAGTTGTCAACCACCTTTCTAAATATGTGTTTTTTTCTTCCTTACAACATTTATTTCAAATCTCTACAATCACACAAGTCTAGCTAGTAATATTTTTACACTATTTGGCATGCTCAAAAGGCCATCAAGGTATTATACGTCAATACCCAATGAAGAAGCACACTAAACTAAACCACTTGATATCCATGTATCTAAGTTCTACTTGTCTATTTCTTTTACAGCTTTCTCAGTAGAACACATTGCCATAAAAAACACTATTCTAGGAGTTGGGGGCATTCTTAAAAAATGTCCCTGCCACCCTTAATCGACCCTAATAGTTATAAAAAAGTATTTTTGTTTTTTCTTAATTCATAGTTTTCATAACAATTTTATGTAGAGTGAGGAGAGATTCCTATATCGAAAATTATGTTTCATTCTTAACTCAAGTTTTTATATCAAAATTTTATATTAAGAGTGAAAAGAGATTCACATATAAAACATCATGGATATTCTAGTATAGGTAAGATTTAATCTTTGAGAACTAGCAGCAACGTGAAGTAATTGCTTTGAAGATGGACCAAGTTCAAACCCTTGCTTGCTAAGTCCTCCCATGCATGAGGTCTACCATTCATGATGTGCAACTAAGTTTTTGTTGAGCGAACATGTTACATGTGAATTTGATCTAGCTTATAGAACCAACTACTTATTCACAAAATCAAAAATGCTAGCCATATAATATTGAGTTTGTCCTAGTTTCATTGGATTGTGTCCATTTTCTATAAAAACACAAGTATTTGTAAATGTCTTAATTTTTTTGTATTTTTCAATTTTTGTAATCTTTTTAAAACAACTTTATATATATATAATGTTCTTTACTCCCACCCCTACTAGTGGTGAGACTTTGCTGAGCTTTTTTTAATGAGGTGATGTGGAGAGAGAAAAAATATATGTAAGGGCTAATATTTGCTCACTCTACCCGAATGCTCTCTCTCCCCTCAACCCCACCTAAAAAGGTGATTTAACTTGAAAAGGCAAGTATGATTTCAAATAGATTCATAGGTGAGAATGCAGCTGGGAGAAGTGAACAAATATGGATGGGGAAGGGTCTCCCCCAACCCCACCTAAAAGGTGAGTATGATTTGAAATAGATTCATAAGTGTGGGAGATGATAGTGCAGGTGGGAGAAGTGGACAAATATGGGTGGATAAACCCCACCTAAAAGGTGAGTATGATTTGAAATAGATTCATAAGTGTGGGAGATGATAGTGATTTGAAATAGATTCATAAGTGTGGGAGATGATAGTACAGGCGGGAGAAGTGAACAAATATGGGTGGATAAGGGTAAAGAGTGAGCAAATATGGGTGGGGGGCGAGATTGAGCAAATATTCTCCTTCACTCTCTCCCTCGACTCCACCTTTTAAAAGATGATTAAACACTCAAAAGATTCTACCTTGACTCCCTCTTCTAGAAGATGATTAAACACTAGAAGATAATTAAACACTTGAAAAGATGAGGGTGTGATTTGAAAGATATTCATAGGTTTGGCGTCTAAAATTGAAAAGGCGAGGGCATGACTTGACATAGATTCATAGGTTTCAAGTCTGCAGGGCATGATTTGACATAGATTCATAGGTTTTAAGTCTGCAGCGTTATGGAGATCAAAAATTGAGTGCGTTGTGGAGGAGATCAAAAATTGAGTGAGTATGATTTGAGATAGATTCATAGATTTTAAGTCTGCAATATTGTAGACGAGCTCAATGAAATCAAATAAATTTGCTTTTACCTTGATAAATAATCGGTCAATCATTTGGCCTATGCGGCGTAAGAGACCGTAAGAGAAATCGATGCTTTATGGATGTGCTTATGATGAGTGCTACGATGTTTATACTATTGTTTCATCTTTAAGATTCTGCACAAAAAGTACCAATCGATCGAACCATTTTAGGTAGTTAAAGATATGAATTGCCCATGTATAGATGACGTCACTTCTTTTATAGTCGTATATAAAGCATTCATTTTACATATGTCTATCAAAGAGTTCTCACACAGCTCAAAATCAAATAAGATTCTTAAAAGGGTTTATTGGCTTTCTTGGTTCATCAATGTTTGGCATATGGTGTATTTATCCATTATCTATTTTCATCATACATCAGTAGCAGTCAATAGGGATTTGCAAATCTATTCTACACACGCCGACCAATAACCCGCATAACATATCCTTGGGAATTCAAATCTTATAACTCCTAGTCTTGGCTTTATGAAGCGTTCAAAATTTCATCAAATTCTAATCCAATAAATAAAAAGGCATTGATGTTTTCAACATTTGAAAACCTTCAATTACATTTCAGCCAGATGGATTTTTAAAAAGTAGGCTGACAAGATTATATTTTAAATTAAACGAAGTAAACTGCAGACACAATCATAAAAAATTCAAAGAAAAATCATCCCAAGAAAACACCATACTCAGAATTTTAGTTGTATTGCAAAATCTTCAAAATCTTTTTCTTCTCCAGTACATAAAAATCTATCATTCAGCAAATGCACTTGCAGAGATATGAAATTCAATAATCTGTGCATTTCTGTACATGCAAAAATTGCACAATAAACATGAAAAATGTCTTTTGCGCATAAGACATAAAACAACAGGAGAAGAGTACATTAAAAACAATCTTTTCGCCAAGATGTACTTGCAAAGATACGAAATTTTATATTATGCGCATTTCTGTACATGCAAAAAAGTTGCATACTAAACAGGAAAAAATGTCTTTGAGCATCTGGGACATAACAAAATAGGAGGATTGTTTTACGATGCATAAAAAGCAAAATTGCCACTATCGGAGAGAATATAGCTAAACATCTAACTTTGCTTGGTTTTCACTAAGCTTGATGGAGGACTGCCAGATACCGATTTCCTGAATTCCTCGCCAAATGCATCTAACATCTGCCATCCATCATCGGAGCCTATCTTCAGATACTGCTGTTTCTCTGCTTCTACAGAATAGTTTGAGCTTCGGGGACTCACACCCTGGCATTCTGTATCTATCTCAGCCATACATCTTTCCTCATTATTATGAAGTGAAGGGAAACCTGTGTAAGGGACAAACTCTGCTAATTTGGCAGAACTTGCAGTAGGATTTAGGGTGGCAACATTATCAATGGACTGATACAGACTGCTATGCAGAGACTGTGCATCTTGTGAATCACGGCTGCCACTTCGCATGCCGAACTTCGACATATTTATATCATCATTCCTACCCTGTGTCCTTGGAAAAAAAGATCCAAAAGTATTATCACTGGAAGCTGTCCAATGGCCATCCGTGTTCTGACATCTGGGAGGTGCAGCCAGGTTTATATTCAAATATCCATTTGTGATTTTAGCTATACCTCCATCCATCTGTTCTTTTAACAATTTGACATCTTCAGATAGAACAGATACTTCCCCTCTACAAAACAGCAGAAAAAATATCTTAATCAAAAACCATTCTAGAGACATTTCTGCCTTTAGAGATAATAAAGTAAGATAACTGGATTGACAAAAGAACCACACCACCATAATTGCAGCACACCAACATGCAAAAGAAAATAAAAACACAGGCAGCAGGAATACAATAGAGCCTAACAAAACTTAAAAGCGTTGATGAGAAAATCACTTACTGCAATGAATCAACCATGTGACCACAATCAATCAGGGACTCCCTCAACTGGCACCAAACGCATCTAGATTAGTTAAAAACAGATATGGCCATCAAAAGATGCAAAAGTTCATCGAAATATGAAACCTGTAAAGGTGCCACACACCTTGGTGTTAGTTTCTGCTTCTTGCTCAAGTTCCCTAGAATCCTGTGCTACTTTAGCCATCAGGGCTTCTTCCATGGAAAGCACTTTTCTGGCATTTTCTTCCTTTCTCATTTTATCCTCCTCAGCGGCTTCCCTCTCTTTTCTTGCAGCACCAATTCTTGCTTCCAGATTTTCCTGCATCTGCAGTTTGGTATCTTTGTTAGCGTATCAGAAAACTCAGAACATACTTGGACGCATTAAATTATGTAAAAGACGTGTTTAACTTAACTGAAAATCTGAAATTATAAATCAAAAAGTAGACCTAGCAAGGCCATTTGCCTATAGATACAATAGACATGTCCTTTTACCATGTGCAAAATTTAAAGTTCCTATAAACCCCCTCTAATAAAAATTGCAGAGTATCATGCAGAAATCAAAATCACTTTACCCATTAGTTGTTTTTCTCTTTGAAAGCATAAATGAATTTCCACTGTACAGTGGCTTCAAGGATTTCGCTGTACAGTTGGGTTTAACTCGGGCTTTTGGGTTCTTCTAGACAAAGGTCATAACAGATTTATCATTTTACCCTTCGTCTCAGATTTTCATGTTTTTCTGAGAAAATCCTAACATGCTTTACCGCAAGAGGAAAGCATATTTCTAGCCTTTCTATATGGCTGGTTTTTTTATTATACATTTCTGACTGCTTACAGATCCAGCAGTCAGCAACACACAAGGCAGAACTATCTTTTCTAATCAGATCCTTTGGGAACACAGAAAAATGAAATCACAAAATGGGGTCTATTCTTGCAGCTAAGTTACCAGCAATGTGAAATGCATCCAAACTTTCCAGGCATAAGGTAGAGCAATTTATCGAACAAAGTTGAGAAGCTTTTCAGTACATGCACACAACCCATCTTGCTCAAGGGGCTTATATTTGAGAGAGGCAAGAAATTTGATACATTGTATCAAATTAAGAAAAACTAAAAAAACAAAGAAATTCACATATGTTACCTCGCCAATTATACTAAATGCTCTGTCTTTGTCAGCTGACAGTTGTGCCAGACGAGATCGAAGTTCTCGAGCTTCTGTAGCTAGAATTGCTCTCTCCCCGTATACCTCACCCGCATGCTGTAAATTCATAAAAATCAATTTTCAAACCATGGTCATTAAAGTGCTTACTTAAGTGGAAAAGGTTTGACAACTCAAAACATGTTAACCACCATATCATTGGTTTCTTTTGCACGTGAGAGCATTTTCCTCAACTCCACGACCTTGGACAAAATGTCCACGCCACCTTTTGCTGCCTCTTCCTTGGCACGTTGAGCCGCAACCTCTTCACGGTCTGCTTCTGCCCTCAAGAAGCGAATTAATTCCATAGCTTCCATCAGCATTTCCTGTATCAATCACCATCGTTCAGCTATGAATATTTATTAATTTAATCTTATGCAGCCAGTAGTCCTTAATTTGAAATATTCACTGACTATATGAACTAGACATAAACATCTAGATGGAAAGGTGATAGGTCAACAGTTTTAGTTATGTTTCAATGTGTTGTGCACAATGTTTAAAAGTCAGAACTGGTACCAAACCAGCCGACTCACAACAAAAACAGCTACCAGTCCGGTTCAAGGCCTGGTCTCATGCTTGAGAGGGTTGAACCTACCAAACCGGCCTGCTGTTAATACACTGGTTGTGCATCAGCTTGTGGTCATATTGGGAGGTCAGGACATCAAAAGGCAACAAAAAATAAAGGGCCTTTTCACTGTCTGCCCTTTACAGATACAAGGATTTTCCACCATTTTTAAGTGAAGCTGCACAACGGATTATAGTTTACTCTCATTTATATAGTGACGAAAGGAATTCATCACATACTTAGAAAGGGTATAGAAAGTGGAATAATTTACAATAGATGTGCAATGGTTTATGTTTAGTGAAAGGGAATTCATCAAAGGTATAGAGAGAGTACAATAGTTTACAATATATAGTCAAGTCAATCACCAGCAAAAGATTGCATACCTTCTCTTTCTTAGCCTCAGAAACAAAACCTTCCACGGTATCAACGCTTACAATCTGGCTGGAGCTGGAAGTGCGACTGCAAGAAAGTGACTCATCCTCAACAAAACCTTCCAGGGTATCAATGTTTACAATGTCACTGGAGCTGGAAGCCTGACTGCAAGAAAGTGAACCATCTTCAACACTGATAAATGAGCATCCTGTATCTAACTCCACGTTCAGGGTATTGTCATTCTTTAAGCCACCCAAGCCAACAGTATCTTGAGTAGTCTGAATAAGAGCAAGACTGTCCGTACTTTCTTTATAGAAGGATTCATCTAGATTAATAGATTTGGTTGGCCCCTCAATATCTGAAAAGTTCAGTTGGGACTCGATTGTCCTTACTACAGCTCTTTCAGTGTATTGATTTGCTTCTTCATAACTACTAACATCTGTGGCATCAGTACAAGGACGTTGATCTTTTGCAGTTTCTGAATCAACCATTTCACTAACTGCAGAGCTTGTTGCCAGCAAATTAACCTTGGTACTGTTTGATTTATCAACATTGACATCTTCAATGATGCTACCATCCTCGGACGGTATTAAAGATGTTACCACCCTCAAACTTTTATTTTTACCCAAATCGTGAGAACTGAATCCTTTGTTAAACTGACATGATGAACTAGAGGTTTGGATGGTGTTTTCATCACAGGACTGTTTAGGTAGGTGTGAAAATTTCGAGGCAAGAAAAACACTCTTTTCTATGCTATCAATTGTTTCCTGGTCAGTCAAGGAATTAACTGACAATGAAGAGCTGGCATGTTCTGCATTAATTTTAGTTTGCATTAGATGAGCATCACCGCGTTCACTAACTGATCTTCTATCTGCACAGAAAAAATCAAAAGATAACTTTATATAAAAATGTCCTAATGTGAGTAAATAAGCCTCCCTCAAAGTCTTTTCTTCTAAAGACTTAAAAAGAGTTCCACGTACAACCCTTCCTACAAATATCATTTCCAGTCGGAGAATAAAGCATGCAAGACTATTGGAAACAAAACTCAATTTTGCAATAAGATCTCATCAAACATTCCCTAAATGCAAAACCAATAGAAACAGAAAATGAATGCCAGCATATAAATGTATTATAACAAGAGACAGCACAGAAGCAACAATTACAATACATATAATTGTTAGTAAGGAATGTAAGTCCATAAAGAACAAAGATCAGTGCAAACATTGCAGTAAAGACCTCTTCAAAAAGCATTTAATATACAATATCATTAAAAACAGAAAACCAGTGACAACCTGTTAATAAGATTACATCAGACACCTCTGATGCATCATCATCAGATATAGAGCAGCAATCAGATAAATGAGAAGAGGTTGGTGACGACTCCTTAGAACCTAAATGACAATCATGCTCAGTTATTGGACCATCCACAGTTCCACACTTGTTATCAAGTTCCACATCAGCTATTGGGTCATTTTGGTTTGGAACGACCTCATTAAGTATAAATTCCACAGCTGAATCAACATCATTGCGGTGCTCAAGGGCAACTGCCTTAATAATGCGTTCATCAACCTACAAACACACATGAAAGCATAAAAGGTCAACATTCAAAATACACAAGAAAGATGTAGATTCTGTTTGAATAAGATAAAGGAATTGTTATCCAGCGAACTGAGAATAAGCAGGCCACCAACTTCTGTTTGGATTTTTCACTTGAAATTGTAGGAATTGGAAAAATATGGCCTATATTAAAAATATAAATGAAAAAGATGATCTTTATCAGAGGCCTCAAGACGGTATTAATGTGCAAAAGAACATATACCCCTTTAAAACTTATTTAGACCATGTAAGCATATTAGATGCTAGGAATTTAGAATAGTCCACACATAGAAAGGTGTGCTCCAAATCCATATTGCTGTCAATGAAACTACACAAAATAGAATAGCCAAGGACTCAAGGAGAAACACTGCAACTAAAAAGAAAGAGAGAAGGAATATGCTATTGTAAGGAAGCACAAGACATATAGAATTACCTCATATAATCACCTCATAACAACCAAAAAAGAAGAAGATGACGAAGAAGAGAAAATGTGAAAAACTGGGCATGCAACTAAAACACTCTACACCATCTACCAAGACTTAGAAAGTACTACAGTCGACACAAACTCTTCTGCAAAATATATTATCATTTTGTGCATAAGCAAGTCATCCTTTTTTCTTCTATGCAGAAAACATCACTTATTAAAAGCCTAGAACCCTAAACCTCAGAAATTGAGGTTTTACAGGGAACAAAAGGAACAACTCCTGTATGCATAGGATTGTGATTTGGAGCTCGCTATCCATATGATTCATATATATACTTCACTATGCCACACATATAGAAAGAATCTTTTATCTCCACAGAGGCAAATTTTATGCTTTTCCTGATAAATAATGACCAATAAAAAAACCAGCACTCGACTTTACCTAGAAAGTTTTAGACTTACCTGTGGAAAAATCTCACGAAGAGAAATAAAAGATGTCCTCCAATCCATCACTCCTCTTGAATGCACTTCTCTTGCTGTAATACCACATAAATCCATCAATTTTTAGCAATATATTGCAATTGCCTGATTAAAATGGAAAAACAAATTGTACATTCAAAAGCATGGCATGCCTGTATATTCTTAGAACAAAATAACTAAGATTGATAATATCATTTAGAAATCATGTTCATACCTCTGGACTATTAAAGATATCCTCGTTCAAAACATGTATTCCTATTGTGGTCTGGTTTACATTAAGCACGTGCAAATGAGATCCAGGATACTGTATTCCTTATCTTCCATGCATAAATTCCAATTAACACAAAGTCAAGCTTCCAAATTTATAAAGCTATCCAACCCAATGATTCAAAAAGTACAATGCAGCTTTCCACACTACACAATCCCATGTCCATCATTATAAAACTGTAATCCCTGATATGTTGACATTGATAAGTAAGAATGAAAAAATACAACCATGCAAGAGCTACTATGACGTATCCATCTGAATTTGAACATGCTAAGGATGCATTAACAGACGCAATATAACTTATATCAAGGTGCAAATTCTGCAGACCAAGCATTCATTGCCTGATTTCAGATATGGAATGAACATCCATCAGATATTAGAAATGGATAAACATGCATCCAGGGCTGGAAAGAGAGATCAGGTCCCATTAAGTGGTCAAGTAATTTGATATTATTAAAGTGTCAATGTTTTTCACCCAAATGAAAATGATAAGCACACCATACCAGTTCGGTAAATGAATTATTTGCCTGCCTTTTTTACAATTCAAGGTTGGGCCTTATTTGGATGAATCATTCCACATTTTCCCACTAATGTCAGTTAGTGGTCGGTGTTTGGCCCAAACTCCCTTACATTTGGCATAATGTAGATATAGATCTAGCTTGTTTAGCTCTTGGCATGGTATGTAGTGCAAAGAAGCTGTTAGTTTCACAGAAAGTGGAAACCTTGAAATTTACATGTTCTTTGTAATATAAAAATATTTATTTTAATTATCTCTAATGTATTAAGGAAAAAAAATTAGAAGCTACTTGAATTGCAAGTCCATCCATTAACCTATGGAATAGAAAACTTCAACAAGAACTCTTGCTACCTTCAAAAATATGTTTACAATTGTGTTTTTTGCACAAAATATACAGCACTAAAAAATCTTTTGCACTGAAAGGGTTTTTGCTAGTCCCACACTATCATCAGCATAGTTGTAAATTGCAGAGAATGTTCTCAGATTCTTGTGGACCTAGTATTTTGTAATTACTGTCTAAAATTCTAGCATGAAAAATGCAGGCTAAAAATTAATAGTCACAAAACCCACCTAAATGGACAGATATATATCCAATGCCGATTAGGCTAGATAAAATTCCAATACTAAAACATTTCGTGCTTTGAACAAAAGCGGGCTAACCATGAAGACTATGACAGAGCCTGATTCCCTAATTGAGAACAACTGCATGAGACAATGAATCATTGAGTTTTAACTCTTTGCTTGTGGAATAGGACCATACAATAAGGCTAGATCAGTGCAAAATTTGTGAAGACGCCATAATGGCATCATCAAAACTATTCCTGAGATCAAAGACATTTAGAATGGTTGCATAAGTTGGAACTGACAAGGTCATTTAGGTACTCAACTGACTGGGCATTCCTAGTTCCAAATCGCACATTCAAGGCCTTCATCATCCCTAGATTAGGATGACCCTGCCATCTGCGCCACATAACAGCTTTTTGACAAATTAGAATGTCTAGAATTATAATAATATGGTTTCAATTTGTTTAGGCTTCCAATCAATCAAGTCTGTCACTGAATCTCCCTCTCGTGCACGGGAATATACTATATATTGCCAGTTAGATTGTCTATTCTTCTTACAATAATTGTCATTTTTTCGATAGAAAGCAAGATAACTATCGACTGTCAGAAACCCTTCCTTCAAAGAGAGAGATAGACCCACTTTGGTAAACACGAGATCTCATTCACCTATAGAGCTCATTATCAGGTCTTAATTTCGTTCAATTTTCAATCCACCGAGGAAATTCTAGAAAAAATCGCCACTGCCCAACGACATGAACAAATAAGCGAAGCGCGTTACCCCATTAAAGCATAAAGGCTACACAAACCCTAAACTTACAAGAAAGGGATAACACAACGATTTAAAAACCCAAATTCAGCTAGACTTAGCTGCTAAAAGCCCTCGTTCAAAGGGTTTTCGGATCGCAATCCAAAATCATGCAGAGACGACAATTTCACCATCCAATTTCAAGGAAATGCCGAAGTTCCCAACAAAAACAGACCAAACCCAAGGCAAAATCCACAAAACAGACATACTTCCCCGCTGAAAACCCTGAACCAAGAACTTTCACGTTCGAAAGCAAAATAAAGCAGAATTCACGGATACGCCGTCCAAAATTCACGAAATTCTACCGCCCCAAAACAGATCTGGCAACATATCAAAATTCTGAACTACAGCTAGGATCAAAAGTACAAATCACTCAAAAGTTTGCACCATATTTGATTTTGAAAAACATGGCAGTAACAAAACTTACAGAATAATTAGGATTTATTGGAAGAACAGGAGACAGCTAGCAGAAACAAACAATGAGCACACATCGACCATAGGCAACCAATTCGGCTGAGACGTGAAGCTTCCCTCTATCGAATAAAAAAGGGCCGCGTTCTCATGCTCTTTCCTTCAATAAATTGAGGTTTTGGATGGTGAGTAAAGACTGTCCGCGTTGCTCGTGTATTTATATTTTTCCTATCACCGTCAATGCATAAATCGACGGTAAATAAATACCCTAGTATTTATCTTTAAATTCTTGATAATTAGAATTTTCCTACACGGAAG
>ML804769.1:117377-131883 GCA_009831015.1 Picea engelmannii
GGATAGTCACAAACATCCAAGTCGAGGCATATGCTCTCCTCGAAGGACTTCTATCTATAAACATGGTTTGAGTGAGGACATTAACTGTTATTGGCAATTCAAATATAATTATCAATCTCATGAACAACATGAAAATCTCATCTAACATTAATATAACTTGCCTCATTGCTAGAATAAAAAGGGAGACTCTTTGGTTTCAGGATATCACCTTTTTTCCAAGTCCTAAGGCTCAAAATCATAAGTGGATTCCCTTGCCAACAAGGCCTCAAGTCAAGATTGAATGATAGAAGCCTAAAAGAAAATGGGGGTATTTCTTTCCAAGCTATCCCCTAGGTTCATGACCAATGTCAATTATGCATGGTGCCACATATTAAACTCATGAACTATGTTGGTGATCTTTGGTGTTTTCACAATGGTTTTGGATTAGTCTCTGGTGGTTACTATCATGGTCTAGCACTTCGTGTTGGTGTATGTTTGGAGCTCTATTCTTGTTCTTGTTTGATGTGTTGGTGTTTGTTTGGATCCCCTAGTTCACAGCATTGGGAATAGGGGTCTCGAGTTCCTCAATTTGAATTAGGTTAGACTCTTATTGAGGGAGGTCTTGAATACCAATTTCTAGGTTTGGAATGACTTCAAGAAGGGACACTTTGATTGGTTGCCTACATCCACTCTATGTTTGTATCTCTCCTATATGTGTTGTATTATCTTGTGTTTGTTGTGTATCTTCCCTCTTGAGTTGGCATTTCGACCTGTTGAATGCTTGTTGCATCTATTATTTGGAAAGGCCCATCTCAGCCTTTTGGAATTGCTCCTTTGTGTGTTCATTGTGTACTCTTTATTTTGGCATATGTAAAAGATTTAGGACATGGATTACATGGAAATTCAAGAAATGCACATAGTATTGTTTAAGCGTGATGATTTCGTCAACATTAACAGGGCGTCTATATTCTCAGTGACAACTAAAGTACATGAGAATGAACATCAATGCATATCCCGAAATGCAATGATCATGGACACCTTGGTGTAGCAAAAAAGTCAAATCCAAGTTCTGGAAGTTGAATGCTCAATGTTAAGGAATATGGTATGTGACCTCAACAAAGGTTCCCACTCAACTACCTCAAACTATAGAATGTTAGTGAATTATGCTCCTAATGATCTCAATGAAGAAGAAATAGTTCATCAAATGATTGAAGACATGGATTTGGGCAATCAAGAATCACATCTCATTGATATTGGTCAAGATGAGGCTCTCAACAAGCATGTTTTTCATTAGTATTTCATATGTTATGTAGAACAATACTAATATTGGGTGTCTTTTTAGAGTCTATACTAATAGGAACATTTTGAAACCCTCTGTGAGGGATGATTTGGATCTTTCTGTACCTAACACATATTATAGTTAAGTTGGTTTTTGTTAAGAGACAACATCTTTTTTGTATTACTATGTTGTCCAACTTAGCTTCAGCCTAGTTGTTTCAAGATTACAGTTGAACTTGTGAAATATATAATATTATTTATATGTCAAATGGATATAGCATGAGTGGGTGTGAGACAAATCTCTACCTTCTCACTTAAGTTCAAATCTCATTTTATAACATATTACTCTTAGTGAATCAATTATTAATAAATATATATTTATAAATTATTGACATAAACATATACCAAAAATTAAAAAATTATATATTTATATATAACCTAAACCACCATTTTTTCTTTGAGGCCATTACAACATTTTGAAAATAATTTCACTCTTACATAATTACATAATTGAAATCCCTATGCTTGATATTTAAAATAAATATTATACTACTAAAAAAATTTAAATAAATATTATACTACTAAAAAAATTTAATATGGTGTAGGATTTACAACTTACATATCAAAGACAAAATTTCAAAATAAAATGCATTTTGCTTCATTTTACAAGTGCTAATACTCTCTCATATCTTGACCGAATCCTATAATTACTTTTTGTCTCAAATGTACTCGGAATTCCAAAAGCCAAGAAAATAGGACGGAGGAATCTTAATGGTTAAGAAAGGCCATCTTAGGTCACGGGGTTTCTCTACCTCCTTAGGGCGTTAGTTGCAAGTCCAATTGTTCCAAGATTATCTCTTTTACTTTTATCATTCATCAGCTAGAGAAGAATGCGAGTTAGATCCAAGGGTTTTCATGGCAAGGGGGAGTATTTAGGTTTAGAGAGAAAGTTTACTTGTGCAAGAACTCTGGCATCAAGGAAGAGATTCTGAAGGAAGTGCATGCTTCATCCTTTGTTGGACTAAAGGGTTTCCTAAAAACATATCATAGGGCAAAGCAGTCATTTTTCTGGAAGGGTATGAAAAAGGATATTAAGTCGTTTGTGGAGAAATAAAGAGAAAAGGGCGCAAAAGCAATTAGTGAATTCATACGCCCATAATAGTGAATTTAGCCGAGTTACACGTGTAATTGTTGGAAGATTATCTTCCATTTTTTTTTACACTTTTTCCATAGAGTTCAACATAAAAGAATTACAGTTATTATCAAAGTTGAAATTTGACGTTCATTTGTACTCATCAAATAAAAGATTTACTATAGTTTCGAAGTTTTGGTGAAATCTGCATAGAGAATTTAGTTAGTAGAAATTCATATAAAATTTAAAAAAAAAATGAGAGAAAGAATAATGAATTGTATTCATTAATGTGAGAATGGAATAATATCATAACATATTTCACATGATTGAAGTAATGGGTTATAGTAGTGATCTAGAAAGCTCTGACACTTACTAATAGACTTGGAGTCAATTGCCATTTAGTTCTAGTTAATCGGTCATGCAATCATTAGTTAACTAGTGAAGACAAGTGAAATGGAGAGAATCTCATGCATGCACATGGGTAGCACCTTCCTGGTGATGATCCAGGTAAGTGTGCCTTCACTGATGATGATCGCAATGTGAGCATGCAACATTTGGTGATAACACCAAGGTTTCCATGCATGACTCAACTTCACTAGTCTAATTAACGTACAACTGAATGATGTCCGAAGAGAAGTGGCACCTTTATTTTAGGAGGGAATATTCTCATTTATGAATGACGCCCTCAACTTAGGCTAATAAACTTACGAAAAAATAACTACTAGGTGGGTGTGAGTATGAAATATATCCAACAAATAAATTTTGAATTTTGAATTTTGTATTAAATTATGAATTATTTTTTTAATAATAATCTTTAAAAAGGAACTTTATGTTAATTTCTTCTTGTATTTTGATTTATTAAAGTTTTTATACTATTAAGTTAAATATTGTTCTAAATATAAAATGACGATAGATTTTTGGTCAAAGCAAATAAGTAAGAAAAAGAGAAGTGTTAGTGGAGCTAAGCAAAGAAAGTGTTAGTGCTTCATGGCTTCAAGGAGAACCCATGATGAGATTGCTTAAGAAACAACAAAAGAGATGTTTTATGAAAGCCTACTAAGCGGGCTAACACCGTAAAATCAACCAAAACTATCAAAATTGTAACAGAATAAGGAAAACCATTGCATCAGATATAACAAAGTGATTATACAAATTGTAAATCCAAGCTTGGTTCCCCGAATGGGGTGTCGGAACGACAACAAGGATAGGAGTCCAGGTGTTCTCCAAACATCCCTACACCATAGCTCCTTAATGTATAATGTCATGCAAAGGAATGGGGGTTGTACCATTCCCGTTGTGATCATATCAACCCACCTTACTCCAGTTGCTCAGTTTCGATTTATGATGGGTCATAGGAAATGTGATATCATTAATTATGCAAGTTCTCAAGATTTTAAGGGGAAGTATTGCTTAAGAAGGATGTTGAAGGTTCGTAGCTCAGACCCTAAAGCTTGCAGGAACTTGACTCTATATGTCTGATCTTTTGCTCCCCCAATGAGGTTAGTCTACAGAGGTACCAAGCCTTTGGGTTTGTCAAGTTAATGGTTTTTGTGTTCATTGTAATTTTTTGGGTTAGAGAGGCCATGATAGAAGACAACAGGAAATTGCCAACTCCTACTCATACCCAATTTCACTCCATTGGACCACCAATTCTTTCTTTCAGTTGTATCCCCAGTCTACTCTATTTCGCTTTTGGTACTTGCAATTTGTCAACCATGAAGACCTAAGGGTCGAGGGATGGAACATGTTTAATATGCAAGGCCAGAGCAATTAGTCTAGACGGCCAACCAAAAGCTACTACTATAGGAAAATTTCTCACAGGATTACTCGAGCTCAAGTAGATGCCATGAAAGCAACAATAGATTACCACTACAGATTTATGGAGAATGTCAAGCAGGAGATAGATTCCATGGAGCAAACCATTCGCAAGAAAATAAGGGATCTTTTAAAACCTAAAAAGGAAGTAAAATTCTTGGACTATATACATGATATTGGCTTTTCTAGGTCTAAGGATACTAAAGTCATCAAGACAATTGAGTTATAATGGCTTAAAAAATCCTTCCTTGCCCAGGTTGTCAAAGAAAAGGGACAACAACAACAAGCCATTACACATAAATTGGATTTGCTTGAAAAGAAGTTTAAGGCGGCATGCAAGGAAATTTTTAATGTGAAAATCATTGTTCTAGACCACATTGACAGTGAGAATGTTCTTGTTATCGTCACTTCCCAAGCACCCACTTTAGAGGGCACCCAATCCAATCCCATAAGGTTGGATGAGGACAATGAAGACCTGGTGGAAATTCATAAACTGTAATCCCTTCAATTATTTTCCTCGGACTTGTTTTCGAAAACTTTTGTGTCTCAATATCTTGATATAGCTAAGTTTTATAGACTCTATGGATACTTAGTATGTAGGTTGCTAACAAAGTCATGTAAGGTCTTTGTTATCAGATATGAGATGTGAGTTATTATTAACATACTTTAATTCAGAACTCCAATATTTTTTGGATTGTTTTGTACCTGCTTTCCCTTGTGGATGGTTTCAGAAAGTTTTGCATGTACTTATTTTGTGTGACATATTAATATCAATATAGCTAGATTACCAGAACAAAAAAAAATACAAGCTTGGTATTGATCCGAATTTAGGAGTGGAACGAACTAATTAATAGATTGAATACAAAAAACACAGAGATACGGAGAACAACACAGATATACAATGAACAATATCTTCTATTGAATAAATGAAATAGGTTGAAACTATAAAACTACAGAACTAAAACAACTTGCTTGAATGGTGGTAGCTATCATTGAGAAGAGATGTGGTTGCTACGCACATCCATTTGAGAAGAATGATTACAATGAGGCTCCAGAGGCCTTTTTAACATTACTCATGAATGCCAAAACCCTAGACATCCAAAAACCTAACCCTAGGAGATGAAACACCAAAAGTTATGTGGGCCCCGATGGATAAGTTGGTACCTCAACTTCTCGGGATCATAACTTTTGCATACGACCTCTATTTTAGGCGCGTGATAGCCCATTGGAAAGTTCTTTTCAAGAACTACTCATTACATCGTCAAAATGTGGCATTGTCTACAATTTGACCGTGGCAAGCCAAAAAAACACTTTTTAGGGCCCCAAAACGGCCCCAGAAGTACAAAAAGATGTGTTGATATGAAAACATCCAAAATAAGTCAATTAGATTAGGTGGGTGGCCACCAGTCTCCACCTAGAAGATGTGCATGGCTTCAAACAGCCCTGGAAGTGTAGAACCCACAATTACAAAGAAGTACAGAAGAACGTGTTGAACTAAAAACTGTCAAGAGGAGCCAGTTGGAATAGGTGGGTGGCCACCAATATCCACATGGATAAATCCTCCCCCCTTAGGAAGCAATAGTCTACATTGCATTGAGTTCCCCCATCACGTGAGGAAAATCCTACTGAATTTGGCCCCGGGTGAGCCACTTGCCTTGGTGTAGGAGTTTCTCTACCTTGACAACCTGATAAAGTTGGATCCTTTGCTGGTGAGTGCCCTTGACTTGTGTGTCCGCTATCTGATTAGTGGATGTCTGCTCCATGCAATCAAGGTTGAGTTATGTTGGTGCCAGTTATTCTGCGATCTTTGAGGTGTCCAATAATGGTGGAAAATATGGCTGACGGAGGTACACATTGAACACTGGGTGCAAGCCAAGGAAGGGTGGAGTGTTGAGCTCAAAAGCATTGCTACCCACAACCTTGGTGATAGTGTAAGGCCCATAGTGAAGTGGGTAGAGATTTCAATGGGGCCCTATAAAGCGCTCTTTCTACAAATGTAACCATACCTTGTCTCCCACCTGAAACTGGTGTGGTACCCTGTGTTGATCATAGCGTTGCTTGTACTTAGCATTGACTTTCTGTAAAATCCTGTGGACCTGTTGGCGAATGTGTTGAATCCACTCGATGAATCCGGTGGCTTTGTCAGTCTTAGACTGAACATGGGAAGATTTTGTCTGTGTGGTGGCAAGAGGTAGTGCAACATCAATGGGACCCAAGGGTTGGAATCCCAACCCGACCTGAAATGAGATATGGTCGATGGAGCTATGGAGAGCTCTGTTGTAACTATGTTGAACATAGGGAAGACTCTCATCCCATGTACATGGATGCTTAGAGTTGTACATGTGCAGGATGTGCACAACCATCCGATTGATAACCTTTGTTTGGTCATCGGTTTGGGGGTGGAAAGCAATGGATTTAGTGAGCTTAGTGTCCAACGGTGACCAGAGACTCGACCATAATGTGTTGAGGAACCTGTTGTCCCGATCAAAGATGATGGTCTTTGGTATCCCAAAATGGACCCACACGTGTTCAAAGAAGAGCTTGGTAGTATCTGCTGCTATGATGTTCTTCTTGTAGGCTGTGAGGATGGCCATCTTCAAAAACTGCTCAACTACCAACAATACACAATCATTGCCTTGCTTGGTGGATGGAAGGCCAAACATGTAATCCATTGAGATGGGTTCCCAAGGCTTCTTGGGAGTAGGAAGAGGGTGTATAAGCCTTTCTTCTTTATGGTTGGCTTGGAAATGGCATAGACAGTGCAAGATCTGATATATTTTTTGACGTCTTGTCGAAGTTTTGGCCAATAAAAATGTTTATGTAGAACGGCCATAGTTTTCTCCACGCCAAAATGTCATGCCATCCGACTTTAGTGAGCCTCCCAAATCAGCTTTGCACGCTCACTTGTAGGAACACAGAGATGGCCCAGATGGCATAACAGTTCGTCCTAAACATGAAAATCGGTGACATTCATGCCTGTACCCAAGAGATGATAGGCGGTGGCAAAGTCAGCATCTTGTTGATAAAGTTGGGTCCACTTAGATGCCTCATGTCCACAGGAATGGAGCACAGTGGTGAGTGCAGCCACGGGAGGTCAACTGAGGCAGTCATCGACATGATTTGTTCTCCTCGTATTAAACTTGATGTTGATATGGAACTGCTATAGGTAGGTGGACCACTTCTGATGGCGGTCGTTCTGCAACTTCCCCTGTGTCTGTATGAACTACAGAGGCTTGTGATCATTGTGGATGATTGTCTCCTTTCCCATAATGTAATGTTTCCATTAATGACAAGCTTGGACAATGGAATACATTTCCTTGTCATAGGTGGGGCATTTCCAGAAAATATTTGAGAGTGTCTCACTATGGTATGCCATTGGTTGACCGTGCTAAGTAAGAATTGCACCTACAACATAGTTAGATGCATCGTTCTCAATCTTGAACGGTTGTTGCAGATCGAGCAAGGAGAGTACTGGATTTGAGCATAAGCGATGCTTCAGATCATCAAATGCTTGTTGTTGTTCCTTCCCCCATGAGAACTTTTCCCTACCACCGCCCTTGATCACTTGGCTGAGGGCCCATGTAATATGGGAGAATCCCAACACAAATCGTCGGTAACTATTGGCCAATCCCAAGAAGCTTCGAAGCTCGATTAGTACGGTCGGGGCTGGCTAGTCTTGGATCTTAGCTAGATCAACATGTACCCCATGCTCATCAACAATGTAGCCCAAGTACTGGACCTTGTTCATGCCAAAGGAGCATTTTTCCAAGTTGGCATATAGCTTGTGTTGTCACAAAGTGCTCAAAACCTGATGAATGTGCTGCATGTGCTCCTCCCAAGTTCTGTTGAAGATGAGGATGTCATCCAAATATACCACCAGAAAAGAGTTGGTGAAGGGTTTCAATACATCATCCATCAACCTCATGAAAGTGGTTGGTGCATTTGTTAAGCCAAAGGGCATGACCAACCATTCGAAGAGACCTTCTTTAGATTTGAAAGTTGTCTTCCATACATCAGTTGGTTCGATGGGAACTTGGTGGTAACTAGACTTTAGGTCAATCTTGTTGAAGAAATTTCCCCCCTTGAGTTGGTCAAGAAGGTCATCAATTCTGGGAATTGGCTACCGGTTCCTGACTATGATTTTGTTTATTGCTCTGTAATCAATGCATAGCCGCCATGTCATGTCCTTCTTCTGCACCAGTTCAATCGGGTTTCCGCAAGGGGAGGAGTTGGGCTCTGATGTGCCCCTTTTGAAGCAGCTCTTGGATATGATGCTTGATTTCGTCATTTTCCATCAACGAGCGACGATAGACTGGTCCATTAGGCAGAGGTGCATCAGGGGTTAGATCAATTGGATGCTTGACTTGGCAGTGCGTTGGTACTCTTCCATGATCCTGTCCACTTGCTTCTACTGCAAAGAGAGGCTCCATGTAGAGGCCACGAATGTGGTGGCGACTTTCTGCTTACTGTGAGCACAGATCACAAAGAAGATGAACTTTTCGGTCTGTGAAATGACCTTGCTACATTGCTTAGCAGAGATTAAAGAAATAGTAGTAGGCGGCGCTACCTCTGGTATCCTGTACAATTGTCTACCCAAAGTAATAATAACACTACGGGTTCTAGACTCATACACAACATGACGCTTCCACAAATATGGTTGTCCTAAAAGAACATCACAAACTTCAAGGGGAGCAATATCACACAATACCTCATCTTTGAAAGGCTTGATGTCGTAGGGAAGATGACACTATTGATCGACACAGAGATCTCTTCCTTGGCAAAGCCAACTGATCGTGTAGGGTTGCGGGTGCAGTGTCATCGACAGGTCCAACCACTTGACAACCTCTGTTGAGATCAAGTTCTTTAGAATGCCGCTATCAACAATGAAATGAAGCGGAGCCCCCTTTACCCACATTTGTGAGTGAAAGAGGTGTTCCCCTTCCTCTGGTTCTTATGGTTCGCTTGGTTGGACTTTGGTGGTAGTGACATTGGCACTGGGTTCAACATCGATAATCTTCTTTCCTCCTTCTGGATTTGATTCAGAGTCAAAATCATCCTCTGACTCGGAAGCCTTCAACTTGATTACGAGTAACTGCTTGGAGCGACATTCTTCGGTGTTGTGCCAAGGGATTTTATGGTATCCACACCATTTTCTCGTGTCCTTCTTTGACTTCTCATTACCCTTCTTGTGATGCAGCTTGGAATGGTTGTCCTGAGAGTGGCCATCTTTTCTCTATCTCTTGTTGTGTGGGTTGGGGCCACCTTTTCCTTGCTTCGACTGTGAGGAGTTTGCAGATATAATATCTTGCCTCTTCTGCTTAAATTTTTGCTCGATTTTGACAACAAATCTATAAGTCGTACCCAATGATGTGATGTCCAGAAACTCCATTTATGTTTGAATGTATCTATGCAAATAGTCGTGATATTTGAGCACCAGATGTCGCTTAGAGTCTTTGATACCTAATTTGGTGCGTAGGGCATGGAAAATATTGGTGAAATCTGGTATTGTTTGGTCCCTTTCCTAACGCAGGGTGATCCATATGGTGTACTGGTCCTCGTAGCTTCCAACAGGGTAGTATTGTTCTTTAATGGAATCTCGAAAGGAATCCCATGTAGGGGCGATCGCAAATATTGCAAATTCCTCTATGGCCCTTTGCTCACAGTGAGTATCCCACCAGTCCTTAACATGGGGGATGGCCTTGAGGAGTGCAAAAGTAATCTTTTCCCTATCGAAAAAATTGTGGACCAAAAAATACCCCTCGAGAAGATTCAACCATTTATCTACAACATCCACATCTATCAGTCCTTCAAATAATGGAATATCAAAATTTACCTGTACCTTGAAGGGGGTTGCATGGCCGCTTGATGAAGATGCTTCTCATGTGGGCAGCCGCCGAAGGATCTGTGCAAAGTTGTTCATCATTTTGTTCCTTTGTCGCATAAGGGCTTCCTTGAGAAACATTTTAAAAGGATCTCTTGCTCCATCATATTTATTTTCATCCCACATGGGTTGTTATCGGGCTTGAGTCCCAACTTCTTGTACCCAAATCTTGTCAGGGACATGCACGAAGAAAAATAAATGAAGAGTAGACCGCTCTAATACCACTGATCCATATTTAGGAGCAGAACAAACTTATTAACAAACTGAATACAATAAACATAGAGATACAAAGAATAACACAGATATCCAATGAACAATATCTTCTATTGAATAAATGAAATAGTCTGAAACTATAAAACTGCATAATTGAAACAACTTGCTCGAATGGTGGTAGCTATCTCTAAGAAGAGATGTGGCTGCTACACGCATTCGTCTAAGAAGAATGGTTACAATGAGGCTCCATAGGCCTTTTTAACATTACTCATGAATGCCAAAACCCTAGACATCCAAAAAGCTAACCCTAGGAGATGAAATGCCAAAATTTATGTGGGCCCCAATGGGTAAGTTGGTACCTCAACTTCCTGGGGTCGTAACTTTTGCATATGACCTCCGTTTTAGGTGCATGATAGCACGTTGGAAAGGTCTTTTCGAGAAATACACATTATGCCTTCAAACTTTGACTTCTTCTATAGTTTGACTGTGGCAAGCCAAAAAAACATTGTTTAGGGCCCCAAAACAACCCTGGAAGTACAGAAAGATGTGTTGATATGAAAACATCCAAAATAAGACAATTCGATTAGGTGGGCAGCCACTAGTCTCCACCTGGAAGATGTGTAGGGCTTCAAACAACCCTGAAATTTTAGAACCCACAATTACGAAGAAGTACAGAAGAACATGTTGAACTAAAAACTATCAAGAGGAGCCAGTTGGAATAGGTGGGTGACCACCAATATCCACCTGGATCAGGTATCCCTATGTGCTAACATATATCCCACTAGGTAGGATAACATGTGCATGTGAAAATTTGGACCTATATAGCTAGAATAACTAAACCCATCCAATGATATAGATTGTACGACCAAAAGAAAAATAGCTATAACATAAGGGCCTTATATAGTGCTTATATATTGATGAGGCAAGACAATTCTTTGAAGTATCTATGACATTTGTTCCTTAAGCACCTATGAAATTTCTTTACTATTATTATTATTAAGTTTTGTGTTTGATTTCATTAACTCAAAATACAACATTTACTTAATTAGAAATAAAAGCAAGAGATCGTAGTAATAAAGAAACCAATATTTAACTTAGTAATAAGAACAAACTAAAAATAAGTTGTTTCGAGTTAGTCAACCTCCTCCTAGAAGATACCTTACATTATTTAAGCCCTGCAAAGTGGTAAGTTGTACAAAGTTTCAATAATATATTGATTAATAGATTTAGTTCTCCCCAGATGGGTGTCTATTCTGCATGTATGAGCACATGACAGGACAAAGCTTCGGACGCCACCTGGTGCTTGACCCGCTTCCCATGTCAGACGCTCTTAATTACCCCAGCTCCCCTATCAGATCATTCTCTGGGAACATTCCTTCATCGAGTACGATGTATGTCTACTTTACTCCCTATGGTATCGTCGACCCATGGAGAATTAACACAACATTTATGGAAGGGTTTGTCATGACAGTTAAGGATGATTTAATGCCAACGGTTCTCAAGCCAGATGCTAATTATAGGCCTCCAAGCCAAGTTCAGTGTTTCAACCCCTCATTCATGGGAAGTGCACAACATTTGTTGTGTCTTGGTTTTAAGCCCTGGTCTTTGAGCATCACAACATCTCGGAAAAGAATTGCAAAAAGCATCTCCCTTGCTTTCATCGTGCCTAGGGAGAGGGCACATTCCAAAAGGGGAAGCAATTCCTCTTGAGGGACTTCTCTCAAGCGACGCACTTTGTCCTCCTCCTCGTTGAGTATTGATTCTGAGAAAATTTTAGGGGCCATCCCAGAGGAGGAATGAAATTCCTCAGCTACTCGCCAGGAAACAAGTGACTCAAGCTCTACAGGAAGTGAAGAAAATTGGGGTCTTGTCTATGTTGAGGAAGAAATTCCTCTATCTCCTGAAGCAAACCCAAGCAAATAGGCAGAGAATGTCGATGAAAATCGTGAGGTCGTGATAAAGAATTAGGAGCAAATGAGGACCAACATGGAATTTCAGCATGAAAGGACTCCTACTCTGCAAGGTATGAATGATCCACCCATTTTCTTCTCTATGAGTCTGCTGCAATTAATCGTTGAGATTCACCAAGATATGGTAGACATTAGATTTCACCAGGAACAAATGGATGCTCAGATTAGTGCTCTTTCCAATCAACCCTAAAACAACAACATAACATCAATGTCCTAGATTGGCATGCACCACCTCCAAACCATTGCGATGGCATTGCCCCAAGCAACTATGGATTTTATAGTTGTGATGAAGACTCTCCCCACTTCATAAGTTCTAGTTTTTTTTTATTAGATACATAATGCTTAGATATTTAGCCAAATATAACCAGAAAGACATTAATTTGTGTAAACTAAACTTAGAGGCTAGAGTTGGTTTCCTATTTTGGCAGCTCTGGTACTCTAGTAAATGCTATGTACTCATTATTTTCAAGTAATAGAAGGTACTACAATTTCTAGCCAAAAAAAAAAAAAAAAAGATTTAGTTTGCTAATAGAATTTAGATTTAACATTATTTACAATTTACAAATTGAAAAAATGTGTTTAAAAAAATTCAAATTTAATGAAACCATCCATAAAAAACTACCTCAAAATTGTTTTCCCTCTATTTGAACTTTGCTTTACACAAACTCTTTGCATCCTTAAAATTTAAACAATCCCTTATGCATATAACACTCACATGCTTACTCCCAAGATCCTCAATATTTAACTTCTCTTTTTTCCCATCCATGAAATGTTTTGCTCTTAAATAAGAATATAGTTTAATAAGATTTTTTAATAGTTTCCTTAAATTGTTTTTTAATATAATATTAAATAATAATCCAAAGGAAAATACCATAACACTAGAAAAACACACACATATTCTCTTTCTTTTATGGTTTTTTAACTCTTATTTAATATATATCAACATAAGATTCCAAAAGAAAAAAAAGAAAAAAAATGAAACTTTTAAAATTATATATATGAGTTGGTTCATAATAAGTTATATTTAGAGGTGGGTTGTGCTATTTTGGGGTGGGACTATGGTTCTACAAGTTTTGGCAGGACTAGGGTTACAAGTGGTTGTCAGGTGGTGCAGGCCAGGGCTTGATGGATAAATATCTACCCTTAGTCGATTATACCAACAACTTGATGGTTGAGGATCATATCGTTTCCAATCTATTTATTAATCATTTCCTCATGCAAGAGATTGAAGTGGATAACTCTTGTACTAGGGGAGGGGATCCATGAGGGTTTCTTCATCCATAACGTTCAATCCAAAACCTTCATGGCATATCAATGGATCTCCCACAGGATCCCTAGCAGATTGTTGGACGAGACTCTAGGAGCCTTAGGGTTCAATCTTGGCTAATGTTTTGGGATTGTGTTGTGCATTATTGTCAGTTTCTTATTTGATGTCACCTGGTCGTTCTTTTGCTCTAGTGGCTCCTACTACAAAGAAGCGTCACAATGGAGACTCTCCCTTATGTATGTAGGAAATAAAATTATAGAGGTGGAACTTCAAGGAGGTGTTTCAGGCCCAACGGATGGGAGCTCTGAGCAAAAACAACATAAAGTGGTCAAATCTCATGAAGGAGGGGTATCATTGGTTGTTGGCGAAGATTTAAGCGTGGGATAAATTGCGGAGTTGGAAGGGTTTGTGATCATGGGGAAATTTTGTGATTGCGGGATGTTTGTTACCTCTTTGAATTCGTGGTTGGAGAGACCATGGGTTCCTTTCCTAGATTATCCCCAAAATTTTCACTTATTATCGCGTGGTTGGATAGGTTTCATTTTGCAGGCTAAGGAGGACAATAGTACCTTGATCAACACCTCTTATGTGCCAAGCCATGGCACCACCTCCAAACCATAGAGATGTCATTGCCCCAAGCGCCTAAGGATTTTATAGCTATGATGAAGACTCCCCCCACTTCATAAGTTCTAGTTTTTTTTTTGTATTAGATACAAAATGCTTAAATATTTAACCAAATATGAGCAAAAATACATTAATTTTTGTAAACTAAACTAGTTGGTTTCCTATTTGGAAGCTCTGGTAATTTGGTAAATGCTATGTACTCATTATTTTCAAGTAATAGAAGGTACTACAATTTCTAGCCAAAAAAAAAAGATTCAGTTTGCTAATAGAATTTGGGTTTAACATTATTTAAAATTTAATTATGTAAAATTTACAAATTGCAAAAATGTGTTTAAAAAACATTCAAA
>ML804770.1:7342-51898 GCA_009831015.1 Picea engelmannii
ATGTTTCCTATGGGGTGTGGCATGAAATGAAGCCCCTGAATCTACTACCCAAGACTCAGAAATATTATCTACAGAAAGAATCAAAGCATCTTGTAACACATCACCTGTTACATTTGCTTCCTAATTTCTCTCCTGTTGTCCATATATTTATTTCTTTAGAGCTCTGCAATCTTTCTTCAGATGTCCTTTCTTCCCACAATTCCAACACTCTATCTTTCCAAGTATAGATTTGGATCTACCCTTCCTAGAATTCCTGCGGTTCCCTAAGCCCTTTCCTTTATCCTTTTGTCTTCCCCTATTCTCCATGTTCAACGCATTACCTGACGTCTCACCTGTGATTTTCTGTCGCATTTCCTCACTAAGGATAACACCAACAACATCATCAAATTTTAAATTATTTGAACCAGAGACAGAGTTACTTACAACCATTACCAAGCCATTCCAACTTTCTGGCAATGAGCACAAGATTAGAAGAGCCCTAACCTCATCATCAAAGTCCACTTTTATAGAACTTAGTTGATTAGTAACTGTATTAATTCATTTAAATGATCTACAACAGACCCACCTTCTGACATCTTCATATTAAATAATCTCTTCATTAGAAATACCTTATTGGATGTCGAGGGTTTTTCATACAGTTTAGCCAACACGTCCATCAGATCCTTTGTTGTCTTTTCTTTCAAAATATTGAAAGCCACTGAAGCTGCCAAGCTCAGTCATATCGTTCCTAGAGCCTTTCTGTCAAGAATCTCCCATTCTTCGTCCTTCATGGCCATCACCTTCTTTGCTACTACGCCTAATGGTAGGAATAGATCCTTATGATATAAATAATCTTACATAACTGGTAGTTTTGGCCGTTAAATTTCTTGACCCTAAACTTTCCATCTTCTGACATTGCTCCCACTCGAACTAGGAACCCTCTTTTCCTGCAAGTTACCTTTCACTCTGATACCAGTTGTTAGAAAAATAGGACCGCAGAGCAATAAAATAAAACAAATGCAGAAACAAAACACAGAGGATACACAATACAATAGAGACACAGATTTATGTGGTTCACCCAGTGTGGGCTACATCCACCAGAGAAATTACCAGATCCTTCCTTTATTATTATACAACAAATGAAGGGATACAACCTACTGCAAAACCCAATGTAACTTCCTCTTCTTTCTCTCACAGTCTCCTCTCTCAGAATACAATACTCGCCATAATGCATAGCCGCAATACATTTCCCTCATAACAAATGGTTTCCTTCTAGGGAAAAAAAAACCTAACATAATTTATACCATTAGATCTGCGACCTTATAATGAACGGTCCAAATTTACAATGAAATTACAATATACATTTACAAGGAAATTTTTCCTTCGGGGGCTTTTCCCCTGAGCTAGGGGGATAGCCCCACTAGACCCTGTAAAGGGGGTACCCCCCCTATTAACTCCACTACTTGGAAGAGGGTACATATTTTTTGGGTGTAAAGTCTTCATGGGGTATAAACACGGCTCAAAGCAAGGACCTTTGAATCAAGAAGATAATCAGGCTCCACAACCAACAAAAGATCAGGAGAGAAGGGACATTTGAGTGAAGAAGAAACAAAGTTATGTAATTGAGAAAATCCATGCAAAGGATTGTGGAGTAATCATGACCGTTCATTTGATTTATGAAAATGCACAGACTGTTCGATCGAGAACGAGAATTGTCAATCACAGAGATTGATACTAGATCATCAAAGCATGATCGGATGGTAAAGAATGAAGAAAAATGTTGATCGTTGGATCAAAATAAAATCATGATTAGATGTTAAATGACGAAGAAATGATGTTGATCGTTGGATCAAAATGAAATCATGATCAGACGACTCAAATCTCTTCCCGCGAGTCTGCTGAAAACCCCCCAAAAAATGGCTAAGTATCATATTCTATCTATATCACTGAAAAATTTCTAATTATGGTTTATTATGGAGGTAACAGAAGTTGAGGGTGCATTTTGGTGAAACCATAGAAGATATGTGAGTCTATGAGTCCAAGAGTCTACGAACCCGAGAAAAATCACTTGAAATTTTTTCTAAGTATAGGTTCATTTTTTAGGCTACGAAAGTCAGGGGTGCATTTTGATGACACCATAGAAGATATGTGAGTTTGCGAGTCCGAGAGTCCGCGAACCCAAGAAAAATCACTGGAATATTTTTCCAAGTATAGGTTCATCTTGGATGCTACGGAGGTTGGGAATGCATTTTGATGACACCAGAGAAGACATGTGAGTCCGCAAGTTCGAGATCCTGTAAACCCGAGAAAAATTACTTAATTTGTTTTCTAAGTGTAGGTTCATCTTGGAGGCTATGGAAGTTGGGCATGAATTATGATGACACCTGAGAAGACATATGAGTCCTCAAGTCTTCAAGTTCGAGAACCTGTCACATAAAATAATTCTAAGTAAAATTCCATGTTTAAAAGGAATGAGAACCATCCAATCAACGATTGATTAAATCATAACCATCTGTTCTGATACGAATATCGAAATAACACATATCATCAAATCTAATAAACAATCTAGAAAGAGACACGTGGTACATTCTAGAAGGTGACATATGTCAAGGTTCATTTGGCATATGGGATTTTTATTTTGGATTTAGTTTGTAATTATTTAGTTTTATTTTTATTTCATTTTTTGTTTTATTAATTAATTAATTAATTAATTTTATTTTTTTTCATTTTTAAGATTTGTTATGCATTTTCCCCATAGTCCTGAATTTATTATTTAATTATTTTAACCCAATGGGTTTTTACCATTGGGTACCATGCATTTCTTCCAAACCCAAAATCACCATCAAGATTTTGGGTTTTTGGGATTTCATATTTGCACGTACAAGGTTATTTTATTTTATTTCATTTTCCATTTTTCTTTGGATTACAAGTCAAAAATTAATGTGGGGTCAACACTCCATACCTCTCCTAACATCACATACAAATTACACATGTGGGATAAATCATCAAGCATATAAGATCTACAATCAATATTAACTTAGAGATGAGATCAACAACTATTGAGCGTGTTCTTTTGGGAGCCATATCTTGAGTTTCAAGTGGCCAACGTGGGAATGATATGGATCATTGGAAATGTGGACTGTGAAGAATATGTTGGAAAAATTATTTTTGACATATTGACAGTAGAAATACCCAATTTTTTTGAGAAAAGAGGAGGCATGAGTTTTACTAGATATTGGCCACGAATTTTTCCGTAGCCTATAACTCAAGTTTCCGAAGGCCAAATCGGGAAAAAAAGATCTTGTTTGAAAGTTTAGGACTTGAAGAATAATATGAAACAGGTTTTTGTACTTAATTGACCTTAATAAATTCCCCTTTTAATTAATTTATACAGCTGTCAATGTCTCATATTTTTCTCAAATATAAGTGAATTTATATATTTTCATTTGTACTTTGACAAGAAATAAAGGAGGTGAAGAGCCCAAATGAAGACACAGACACCGGGAAAATGAAGATACCAAGAGATGAATGGATTTAACTACATGAGAAAGAGAGGATATGAATAATATAGAAGAGGAAAGCTCCCCTAGTAAGTGACGAAAATTATTATAAATACATTTTCAACCCCAATCAAAACGGGGAGGGGGGCTGAATAACCCATAATTGGGTCTTGTATATTTTGTCAAGATTGAGGATAGATTTGAAGATCTTGGATTTTTCTTGTATCTCTATCTAGGGAATTTAATTCATAGTCGATTCATGCAATTGTGCACGATTTGTTTTTGTAGCAATTTGTCATTTTTGTCAATTGGTTTTGTAAGAAATAATTATGAATGGATTATGAACTCGATTTCAGGGACATATTCAATGTATGTATGTGCATATGGGTATGCTAGTATAGTTCCTTATTGAGAAATATGAATTAGTTCTATTTCCATAACTACAATTATATGCCTATAATTTATTTTTGGTTACTATTAGATTAGGTGTAGTTAGAAGTTAGAATAGGATTGCATTTCCATAGTAAATTAGAATTGTATTTAGGATTTAGATTAGATTAAATGAGAAATTCTATCTTCTGAGAGAAATCCATTTAGTTAGTGGCAACTAGACCCACATACCGGTGGATATTGTCATACCAAATGAGAGCAGGTCTGATTGGGACTTTCCATTGAGCAATCCTCCCTCATGTTGGCATGGGAAATTTTCCCCACGTCAAAAAAATGGCACTAGAAGGAGAGCCAAATGAAAATTTGACCATGTGGAGTCTTTCTTGTTAACGTTTTTATTATTATTAATGGATCCTTCTCAAATCCCTATATGGAGATGTATTTTTGGTTCTGCACCTCGCACCACTCCTAGAAAGATAGTTAATATCTTGTCAAAAGTTTAGTTTCATGGTGAGGGAGAGACATATGAATATGAACATATCTTTCAGTTCCTTTTAAATTTTTTTTCTCATAAAATTACTCATGAAGGTGTCATATGCAGGTTGTTCACTCTTAGTTTTGAAGGCCAATTTAAAAGTTGATGCGAGACTTTTCCATTTTCCTCTATTCACACATGGGAACAATTTTCATGTGAATTTTTGCATGTTTTTGAGAATTATGATTATGATGAATTTTGTAAATAAATGCTAGAGATTAGGAAAGAAAAAAATGAATCTTTAGAATACTTTTCTTTAAGGTTTATGCATTATTTCTATAGATTTCATTTGAATGATGTTCCCTCTATTAGTGAATGGATTCTATATATAATTTATCTTTCTAATGAAAAGATCATCTAGTGAGTAAAGAGTCAGAATCATGCCTTTATGATAGTTTACATGTTGGTTTGCATTCACATGAAGATGTTGAGGCTACTAATGATTTGGTTGAACAACATATGTTTGGATCTTTCTTCACTATGGGGATATAGATCAGGGAGAACATGTTATTTTGGAATAATTATATGTATCCTACCACCATTCCATTCCTTTGCTCTTTCCTAGTGATGAAAAACAAACCTCTTGTGTAGTAAAAATGAGCTCACATATTTTTTTGGTTGATATAAAGGAAGTATTTTCTGCTGAAAATGAGACAGTTCAGGTTAAGTTGATGGTTATGTCAGGTTTTCATTGTCCTATTTTATATTTTCCATCGAAGGAGAGGGAGGAGGAAACTACGGAGAAAGATGAACAAAACTATCATGTGCCTACAAATTTGTTAGCTACCTTAGGAATGGATCAGATTGAGTCTAACCTATGTATTCATGATTGCGGTGTGTATTCTCTTTGTTTGAAAGAAAATATTCAAGAAGGAATTATTGGGGTCACCATCATAGACCATCCCACTGATTATATACCCAATTCCATTATTGAATCCTTTGTTATGTATCGAATGCTTAAAATATCATAATAGAATAGAAGTACACACCATTTACTCCAACATGATCATGGAGCATGTAATACCCTAGCCTGAACCCCAATTGTAAATGTAAATGTACATATAGGTTGGTGAGTTGTCAGCACTAATTTTTGGGTTATGTTTTTTTGCATGCGCACAAAAGGTGGATTACGTGCCCATTTCATAGTTTGTGCGCACCTGAGGAAGTGTGCGAGGATTTTATTGAAGTGCACATCAGATTGGGATTTGTAGCCAAGATATTTTGGGGCCAGAGAGCCTTTGTATATAAATATTTTGAAGCCAGAGTGCTTGTATGGTTTAATGAAACAAAGTGATGAATTTTTCACACGCACCAAGGGAGGGTGCGTGCCCATTTCATAATTTTACATGCACCCGAATAAGTGTGTCGTGAGGCTAAAAGGACAGCAAGGCTATCTTTGTAAAAATGTAATGACACTTAGATAACTAATGAAAACATATCACTGCGAACAGACCAATCAAACAAAAAGAGACTCGGGGCTTAAAATCCACTAGAAAAGGAAAAAGGGGCTAAGAGTTAGGAAGAGGGAATATTTTAATAATAATTCCAAAAATATAATTTATGTGATATATAATTATCCTAAGTTCCTAAGGGATGGGAACGAGTCACCAAGTGGAGCGAAGCTAGTTCTTAAGGTGGAAAGTGTCTAGTTTTAGTCATGAAAATATATTGTTGGGCCTTAGTGTATTCAGGGGAGGGATTCACTCATTCCTTCATCTTGAAGACCAACTTTCCTCTGCTAAGAATATGTAACTTGTTGTAACTTGTTTCCATCACATAACCCTATACTTGGGAAGGCTTGTTTGCTATTGAAGAGGCTGGTTGTTAGGCTCGTGTGCTATTGAAGAGGTAGGTTATCAGGCCCGTGTGCTATTGAAGAAGTGGTTTGTCAGGCCCGTAAGCATTCTCTTCATGTGAGAGAACTGTTGGGAATTGATTTTCCAAGGTGCCTAGTTGTAGCTACAGGGCTCTAAGACTTCCTCTCTGGCATGTTGTTGAATCCATGGAAGGGAAGTGGGGTAGCCGAAGGATTGTTGAGCAGAGAAGGGGCACACTTCCTGGGGTGGGATAAGAATGTGGGGAATGAGGGAAAATAATCTATTTTCTGGGGTTGGAACCTTTGTCTGAGTGTTTTGACTATTGATAGACCTTATCTTGGCTTAGGAATCATTTTCCTTGGTGGAATTTAAGCCCCAACTCGGGGTTGAACTGCTTCTAAGAGTTTATGAGCGGTAGAGTCTATGGCTAGGAGGAACGTATGAGGTCTGCATGCAGTTGGTGGATCACAACAAAAGATAAGTGTCTTCTTATGTGTATTATTCTTTGAGTAATGTGCATATACATGTTAAATAAATTATGTGTTACAGTTGTATATATATTTGTGTGTGGATTATATATGTTGTATAACTACATGTTTGTTGCATATGCATGGCATGGGCCATGACAGTTTATATGTGTTTATATATTGTTTAACATGTGAATTCTTGTGATATTTTTGTTTATAGAATTGGTACATAATTATGTTGGGATATGCAGTGGGATGGGAGTGTTTTAGTTCTTCTTACTAATGTTATTTTGGATTTAAAGGAAAGCTTCCATTCATAGGCACTAGGGATTCCATTAATAGGAACTAATGCAGGATCATTTCTTCCATGTCGCCTATCTATTGAAGCCCAAGACTTAATAGAAAGTAAAGGGTATAACCTTGTCTTCTCCATGGCTAGGACTACTTAAGTCGAAGAGCACCACTATCTCCAATCTATACTTGTTTTTCGATGGTGGAATACCTTTCATTATGGTGTTTTCAATTCGAATGTATACTTTTAGTGTGTTAGGGTCCGCATTTGTACACCTAGATCTATTAAGGTGAGTAGAAAGAATTCCCATTTACAACACTCCCTTTTTGTTTTTTTGAACTGTTGAATTGGAGAATTGGAAAGAGAGGTCACAAGAAACTGTATTGTTAGTTCTACATAACTATTGCAGATGTAGAACATGGTAGTTATTAAGTGTTTCATGTTAGATAAATTCATGGTAATGGTGATGGGATTCTGAGGCAAGGCATGAATCATCACGCATGTAGGTAAATCTGTATGTGCGTGAAAATGGGACAGACCCCGCACACAACATAGGAATGGTTGTGTGTGTATTTGTATTATGTGTTCATTCTGCTATTAAAGTTTCTATCTATTAAGTAACTTCAATAATAATCATATGGATTATATCATGAAGATAGAAATGTCATGTGTGCTGAGGGACAATCAACACGACTGACACAATGACGGTTGAGTGCGCAGAATGGATAATACATCATTTTTTGCATGGTATGATACTGATTTGTGCACACTGGGAAAATTTAGTTGTGCATATCACAAGGCCAATTATGCAGGTTATTGGTATCAATGAGTCTCTTCCCCAAAAGAAGAATTGATATCATATCTTTATTTAGTGAGTTGCGGTAGTGGATACTTTACAATGTGGTAATGAAACTCGGATAGGAGGCTAGATACATTACAAAGTGGTTGATCCAGATGGATTTTGGTGGCCTCCCACCTATTCCAACTGGTTCATTTTAACAGTTTTCCAGTTTGGTAGTGTTTTTCCTAGTTTTCGAGTCCCTAACTTGCAGGGCCATTTTGTGGCCCTAAACAATGTTTTTAGGGCTCACCACAGTAAATATGTGTATTCCTCTGATAGACCTTTCCAACAGGCTATTGCACGCCTAAAATGGAGATCGTATGCAAAATTTACGACCCCAGGAAGTTGATGTACTAACTTACCCAAATAGGGCCCACATGACTTTTGGCGCTTCAACTCCTAGGGTTAGGTTTTTGGATGTCTAGGGGTTTTGACATTCTTGTTTATTGTAAAAAGGCTTTCGAGCCTCATTGTAATCATCTTCTTGCAAATGAGTGCATCTGTCACATATCTTCTCAAAGATAAGCTGCCACCATTCCAACAAGCTTATTTTCCACTGCATTTTACAGTTTCAGCTTATTTCCCTATTGAATAGAAAACCATTTTTATTGTATCTTTGTTATTTTATGTTAAGCATCTTTTAATAATCTGTATTCATTTCCTTCTGCCCATAAAATATGGATCAGTGGTATCAGATTGTTCTGTTCCTTGTCATCTTAATGCATGTCCCCAACGAGGTCAGGGTACAAAGAATTGGGTCTCGAGCTTGTTTCTCTTGAGGACAAAAGCTCTCGCACACCCAAATGACCTCTCATGGTAGGAGAAAACAAATATGATGGGATAGGAGATCCTTTAAAAATGTCTATTGAGGAATCCCTCACACAACAGAGGAACGAGATGATGAATAGTTTCGCACAAATCCTTTGGCGACTACCAACAGGCAATGCATCTTCCTCGAGCGGAGGAACTACCCCCTTCAAGGTACAAATCAACTTCGATATTCCTATATTTGAAGGTCAAATGGACGCAGATGTTGTAGACAAGTGGTTGAATCTAATAGAAGGGTATTTTTTTGTCCATAACTTTTCAAATAGAGAAAAAATTACTTTTGCGCTCCTCAAAGTCGTTTCCCATGTCAAATATTGGTGGGAAAATTTCTGTGAGCAAAATGAAATAATGGAACCCTCATTATTTACAGTCGCAACCACCTAGGAATCCTTGAGGGATGATATTAAGGAAAAATACTACCCTGTAAGCAGTTATGACAAATTGTATACCAAATGGACCACACCGCGACAAGAAAGATACCAAGCAGTGCCAGATTTCACAAATATCTTCCATACCCTGTGCACCAAGATGGGTATCAAATATTCAAAGAGACATCTGGTGCTCAAGTATCACGGTTCTCTCCATAGATACATCTAAACCGAAATGGAATTTCTGGACCTCTCTTCCTTGGGAGCGGCCTATCGATATGCCATCAAAATTGAATAGAAGCTCAAACAAAAGATGCGAGAATTTGGTCCTGGGAACCCCTCGCAACAAAAAATAGGAAAGGGCATCCCCAACCTAGAGAAAAAAGGACAAAGAAAATATGGACAGTATCAGGGAAACTAGTCCAAGCCGCAAGCAAAGAAGGACACCATAAAGACAAAGAAGGATACCGGGAAGTGGTGTGACTTCCATAAGAGCCCTTGGCATAACATTGTTGATTACCGCTCAAAGAAGTCGTTGGTGGCTGAAGTGAAAGCCTCTGAATTAGATGCAGGTTCTGACTCTGAGTCAGAGCTAGAAAGGGGAAGATGAATCATTGACGTGGAACCCAATGCCATTGTTTCTACCACAAATCTCTAGCTTGGTGAACCAGATGAGCTAGAAGAAGGAGAGCACATTTTCTATTCACAGATGTAGGTAAAAGGCACCCCACTACACTTCATCATTGATAGCGGTAGCCAGAAGAACCTCATCTCAACAGAGGTCATCTGGTGGTTGGCCCTGTCGACAATGCTGCACCTGCATCCCTACACCATTGGATGGCTCTTCCAAGGAAGCAATATCCACGTCAGCCAACAATGTCGACTTTCGTACAACATCAAGCCCTTCAAAGATGAGGTATTGTGTGATGTTTCTCCTCTCTAAGTTTGTAATGTTCTTTTGGGCCAACCTTATTTATTGAAACATCATGTTGTATATGATTCTAAGACTCGTAGTGTTATTATTACTTTTAACAGGAAATTGTATAGGATCCTCGAGGAATTCCCTCCTAGTGTTATTTCCTTGATCTCTACCAAGCAATGCAGGAAGGTCATCTCTCAAATCGGGAATTTTTTCTTCTTCATGATTCACCCCCAGAGTAAGAGAAATATCACAACCACATCCAGGGCCTTCGCGGTCGATCTCTCCACACAACAAAATCAATTGGATAAGGTCATGGAAGAATACTCAGATATCTTATCCTCTCCTACCGGGTTACCTCTGCACTATCGGGTCAAGCATCCCATCGATCTGACCCAAGGCACACCGCTACCCAATGGGTCGGTCTACTACCTCTCTTTGTTATAAAATGAGGAGATCAAGAGGCAGATCCAAGAACTTCTCCACAAGAGGCACATCCATCCCAACTCATCGCCTTGTGGGAGCCTAATTGTACTCTTGCAAAAGAAAGATAGGACATGGCGACTCTTCATTGATTATCGGGCCCTGAATAAAATCACAGTCCGGAACCGATACCTGATTCTCTGAATAGATGACCTCCTTGATTATCTCACAAGGGCCAAATACTTCAGTAAGATTGATCTGAAGTCTGGCTACCACCAGTTCTCAATAGAACAGACAAATGTATGGAAGATCATCTTCAAGTCAAAAGAAGGTGTTTTTGAATGGTTGGTCATGCCCTTTGGTTTGACAAATTCTCCAGCAACGTTTATGAGGATGATGGATGATATCCTACAAAATTTCACTAGTAATTTCGTAGTGGTGTATCTGGATGACATCCTCATCTACAACAAGACTTGGGTGGAACACTTGCAACATATTTAGCAAGTTCTACACACCCTGCAGCAGCGCAAACTATATGCAAACTTGGAAAAATTATTTTTCGACATGGATAGGGCCCATTACTTAGGCTACATTATTGATCAACATGGTGTGCATGTGGATCCATCCAAGCTCCAGGTCATCCATGACTGGCTAGCCCCAACCACACTCACTAAGCTTCGTAGCTTCTTGGGCCTCGCCAATTTCTATCGCAGTTTCATGTTGGGACTCTCTCATGTCACATGGGCCCTCAACCAAGTAACCAGTGGTGGAAGTAAGGAAAACTTTGTGTGGGGATTGTCCCAATAACAATAATTTGATGAATTGAAGCAGTGTTTGTGGTCATCCCCAGTACTTTCATTACCATACCTACAACATCCCTTTGAGAACGAGAGAGATACTTCAGACTATGATGTGGGTGTTGTTCTCACTCAACATGGCCACCCCATGGCATATCATAGTGAGACACTACCAGATGTTGTCCATAAGTACATTACTTACAAAAAAGAAATGTACTCCATTATGCAAGCCTTCCGCCAGTGGAGACATTACATTCTAGGGAAGGAGAAGATAGTCATCCACACTGATCACAAGCCACTACAGTTCATCCATACCCAAGGAAAATTGTAGAATGACCGCCATCAGAAGTGGTCCACATACTTACAACAGTTCCACCTCAACATCAAGTATAAAATAGGAAGTACCAACCTAGTTGTTGATTTCCTCAGCTGACCTTCAGTCGTGGCACTCACCATGGTGCTAAACTCTTGCAACCATGAGATCTTTGGATGGCCCCACCTCTATGAGACAAACCCTGACTTCTCAACCACCTACCAAGTGTTGGGAGAAAACTCAGTGGTCGCTAATTTCCATCTTTAGGATGGGTTTTTGTGTCGTCTAGTCCATCTCTGTGTTCCATCAAGCAAGCATGCGAATCTGATTTGAGAAGCTCACTATAGTCGGGTGGTAGGAAACTTTGGCGTTGAAAAGACAGTGGTAGTGTTGCAGAAACATTTCTACTAGTTGAAACTTCACAGGATGTCGACAAGTATATCAGGTCTTACACCGCCTAGACTATTTCCAAACTGACCACTAAGAAATAGGGCCTGTACACCCCTCTAGATATTCCTAACAATCCATGGGAATCCATCTCAATGGACTACATTTCGGGCCTCCCATCCACCAAGAGGGGCAATGACTGTGTTTTTGTGGTTGTTGATCGCTTTTCCAGGATAGTTATTTTGGTCGCCTGCAAGAAGAACATCACTGCATAGGCCACTTCTAAGATATTCTTTGAATGTGTCTGGGTACTCTTTGGGATCCCAAAAACCATTGTCTCAGATCAATAGATTTGGTTCCTCAACACATTATGGTCAAGCCTCTGGTCACTGTTGGATACCAAGCTCACCAAATCCACTACCTTCCACCCTCAGAAAGATGGCCAAACTGAGGTTGTCAATCAGATGATCGTACATATCCTACGAATGTACAATTCCAAGAACCCTCGCACATGGGATGATATTCTTCCCTATGTCCAACATAGATACAACGAATCCCTACATAGCTCAACTCACCACAACCCCTTTCAGGTGGGGTTGGGATTCCAACCATTGGGCCCCATGCATGTTGCACTACCTCTGGCGACCACCTCTGCCAACTTGTCCCCTACTCTACCAGAAGAAGAAAAGGCCACCTGGTTCATTGAGCGGGTCCAGCACACCAACCAATAGGTTCAGGATATTTTATAGAAGTCTAATGCCAAGTACAAGCAACACCATTATCAACACCAGGTGCCACATAAGTTTCAGGTGGGAGAAAAGTTTTGGTTTCACTTGCATAAAGAGCGCCTTACAGGACCCCATCGGAAGATTCACCCACTCTGTTATGGGACATACACCATCACCAAGGTTGTGGGTGACAATGATTTTGTTCTCAACATTCCCCCTATCCTTGGCCTGCACCCAGTCTTCAACGTGGCTCTCCTTCGGCCATATTTCTCACCATTATTGGACACCTCAGAGATAGAAGAGAAATTGACACTAACATAGCTCAACCCTGACTGCATGAAACATGCATCCAATGATCATATTGTGGACACACAGATCAAGGGCACCTGATAAAAAAGGATCCAACTTTATCGAGTTGTCAAAGCAGGGAAACTCCTGCACCAAGGCAAGTGGCTCACCCAGGGCGAAATTCAATAGAAATTTCCTCATCTGATGGGGGAACTCAAAGAAATGGATACCATTTCTTCCTAAGGGGGCAGGATTGATCCAGATGGATTTCGATCACCTCCCACCTATTCCAATTGGTTCATTTTGGAAAAAATTTTCCTAGTTTTTGGGTCCCTGACTTGCGGGGCCATTTTGTGGCCCTAAACAACGTTTTTAGGGCTCGCCACAGTCAGAAATGAGCTTTGATAGATAGCATCAAAATGTGCATTCCTCGGATAGGCCTTTCCAATGGGCTATCGTGTGCCTAAAACAAATATCGTATGCAAAAGTTACAACCCTGGGAAGTTGATGTACTAACTTACCCAAACGGGGCCCACATGAATTTTGGCGCTTCATCTCCTAGGGTTAGGATTTTGGATGTCTAGGGTTTTTGACATTCCTATTTATTGTAAAAAGGCATTGAGAGACTCATTGTAATCATATTCTTGCGAATGAGCGCAACCGTCACATCTCTTCTTAGAGATAATCCGCCACCATTCTAGCAAGCTTGTTTTCTGCTACATTTTACAGTTTCAACTTATTTATTTATTGAATAGAAAACCAGTTTTATTATATCTCTGTTATTCTGTGTTAAGCATATTTTAATAATCTGTATTCATTTTGTTCTTCTCATAAAATGTGGATCAGTGGTATCATAGTTCAAAATTTTGATGTGACATGGACCAAAGCAGAGTTGGGGATGTTACAAAGTGGTATTAGAGATTTTGGTTCAACAATGGACTTGTATGGGCTAGAGATGAACATGAAGTTGGAGAGGAAAGACGTTTTATGATGGTAGCGGGGATGCAAGATAAAAATATGGAAAAATAAGGTGAGTGAAGAAAGGACTCACGTGCGCTAATTATTGGTGCGTAGTGCGTGCATACTAAAATTTGGCACTGTGCGATGTAGGACTTATGGTGCGCAGAAGATATCAGTGTGGAGAGAGTGCACTAAATATTGGAACTGTGGGGTATAGAACTGGTGGAGCATACATAATATGGGAGTGAAATATGTGCACGATGAATATGGACACCATGCAAACTTTATGGGTGCATGCATAATAATAGTGCATAGGGTGTGCGCAGTGAACACGCATTGAATATGAGCATCGAAAAGAGAAGAATTATTGGCACGTGCATAGTGGTAGTACCCAGTGCGTGCACATGGAATATTGGCGCTGCATGGAGAAGAATTGGAGATGAGCACTGAGTATTGGGTGTGAGAGGGTGCATGGTGAATGTTGGCATGACACAAAGAAAATTTGTAATTTTTTTTGTAATATTGGTGCACGACACAAAATTTGTGTTCACTAGATAATGATGAGAGGAACCCAAAAGTTGAGTGTGCTAAATATTAGTGCCCGATATAAAATTTGTGCACATTGAATACTAGTGCGTTGTATTTGCACTTAGTATTGGGTGTGTAGAGCATGCATGCATGATGAATATGGGTGTATAACACAGAATTGGTATACACACAAGCTTTGAAAGAAATAAAAGAAAATAAAAGAGGAGGAGAAGTCTTGGACATATGAATCCAAATATTCACCTAGAATTTTGAATTAGGCTATTAATTCATCTAGAATCATAAGAAAGGATTCTGATACACTTATGGAACAAAATGTGTATAGTATTTATGGTTTTCATAAACTATTTAGTCTAGAAAATATTGTTGCTTGCACATTTTTCATAGTTAAAAACAATTTGATCAATACAGGATCAACACATAGATCAGAAGCATGGAATATGCACAAAGAACCTGTAGCCATGAAGATGAGGTCAAAAGGATGTATGAAAATATAGGTGATGAGGGTACATATTCAAATGGACATCGAGAAGGAAAGGAAGAAAGCATGAATTTGGTGAAAACCACAACATGTTTGCAAAAGGACGTCCAAAGCTATAAATATGATAATGATAGGCTTATGAAATCCAAGGAGGAACAAGATGTCTTCAACATCAAGTTGCTACAAAGCTTGGAAAAATTTGAGAAAAATATGGATAAGGAGATCGAGTCAAGCAAATCAAGGAGGCATAGATCTCATGACGAGAGAAGAAAAATAAGAAGTGTTGACAGGCATCACCATCACTCTCAAAGACATTCAGTTGGGAGAGCGTGTACTAATTCAATCTCGTCGCATGTTAGGAAGCATAAGAGGAGGTATAGGGGGGATGATCTACAAGGAGAAATGAATAATATTAAGCCTCTTACTTTTGATGGTGAGCACAAGAAGGATGAGGATAAGGATACTTGGTTGTTGGGCATAAGGAAGTACTTTTAGTTACATAATTACAATTCACTGTTAGACGAGAGAATTTCCATCTACCAACTCAAGGGAAAATCATCAATGTGGTGGGACTATTTTTTTCAAGTGAAACAAATTGATGAGAGAAAGGTTACTTGGAGGGAGTTCAAGAGGTATTTTCAAAAGAAATACTTAACCAAACATTACTATGATAAGAAAATGAAGGATTTATTTGAACTGAAGCTTGGAAGTATGACCATAGATGAGTATGAGAGAATATTTTTAGAGCTATTGAAGTATGTTTCTTTCATCAAGGATGAGAAGGTTAAGATTCATAGGTACTTGAGTGGGCTGCCATCATTTATCAGTGATAAGATATAATATGATGACCCCAAGAAATTGGAGGAAACTATAAGGAGAGACAAGTGTCTCTAGGATTAACATAAAGGAAGACCCACTTAACAAAAGGCTTGGGAAGACAAGAATAAAGGAAAGATGGAGTAGAGGAAGAAGGGAACCAATCCACCATTCTTCAAAAATAATTTTTAGAGACAACCAACTCCCAAAGATCCCATAATGATAGAAGAAATGGGGCAAAGACCAAGGTAGTAACCAATCAAGTGTTGGGGTTATGAGGGAGATCATTTGTACATATATTTTCCTCACAGAGGTGAAAAAGTGACGACTATTCACAATGTACAATAAGATGATACAATGGAGGACATGGGGATCAATGGGCCTAGGATCTACACAGCCCTAGATAAAAATTTAGTTGAGTTTCAGTCACATAGGATTGAAGTGGAAGGTAAGATCAACAACTAACCCATTTCTATTTTAATTGATTCAAGAGCTATTTATAGTTATCTAGATCTTAATATGGTGGAAATATTTCAATTTCCAAAAAACAATCCTGAGAAACCTTGGTTCATACAGCTAGCTACAAAAGAAAAAAGGAAAATTAATGAGACGGTTAAGGCATGTCCAATGGACATGAATGGACTGAGCACAAAAGTAGATTTGAATATTATACCTTTCGGCTCATATGATTTCCTAATTGGTATGTATTGGTTGGACATGCATCATGTTTTCCTAGACAGTTATAATAAGGCTTTCAATTTCTTTTCTGAAGAAGGGAACTTGAAAACAAATAGGGTATTTCAAGGGTTGTAACTATTATAGAAGTTTCAACCTTGCAGTTAAAAAAAAGCTTCAGGAAAAGATGTCAAGTATTTACGAAACATATGGAGGAGAGACCTAGGGACAAAGTGCCAAATATTCAAGACTATGTAGTTCTAAGGGAGTTTAAAGATTTATTTAGAGAAATATCAAGGTTTCCACCCAAAAGAGATATTGATTTCTCTATAAATCTAATGCTCGGAGCAGCCCTAGTATCCAATACTCCTTATAGGATGAGTACACCAGAACTGGCATAATTGCAAATGAAACTTGAAGAGCTTTTGAAGAAGGGGTATATACACTCAAGTGTGTCACCTTGGGGTGCCCCAGTATTATTTTTGAAGAAAAAGGATGGAACATTGAGACTTTGCATTGACTTTAGGCAGCTGAATAAGGAAACAATGAAGGACAAGTATCCTTTTCCAAGGATACATTATCTCTTTGACTAGTTGAAAGATGAAAAAATGTTCTCTAATATTGACTTCATATTAGGCTATCATCAAGTAATAATTAAAGAGGAAGACATAAGCAAGACAACCTTCAGGATGAGGTATGGCCATTATGAGTTTGCAGTAGTGCCATTTGGGTTTTCAAATGCACCAGTTGTCTTCATGTGTTTAATGAATGGTATTTTCAGAGTTTACTCAAATAATTTTGTCATTGTATTTTTGGATCACATACTTATTTACTCTAAGTCTAAAGAAGAGAATGAAAAACACTTGAATTTGGTGCTACAAATATTGAGAGAACATTAATTGTCTGCAAAGTTGAGCAAGTGCTCATTCTACCAGAGGCATATTCATTACTTGGGTCATATCGTTTCAGAGGAAAGGATAGAAGTGGACTCAGAGAAGATAAAATCCATTGAAGTATGGACAACACCAAGGAATTTTTCCAAGGTGAGATATTTCATGGTACTTGCAGGGTACTATAGAAGGTTTATTGAAGGATTCTCAAATATTACACACCCAATCACATCGTTGAAAAAGAAAGGTGTGAGATTTGATTGGAATTCTGATTGTAAAATGAGTTTCCAACACTTGAAGAGTTTGTTGACAAGTGCACCAATTTTGAGAAATGTTGATCCTAATAAAGACTTCGTTGTTTGCACTAATGCATGCAAGGAACGTCTCAGTGGAATCCTTAGTCAGAATGGGCATGTGGTGTGTTATGAATCAAGGAAATTAAAAGAGCATGAAATGCACTATGCTACCCATGATTTGGAATTGGAAGCCATAGTGCATGCCTTGAATATGTGGAGGAACTACCTCATGGGAAGAAGATTTGAGTTGAGGACATACCATAGTGGTCTGAAATATTTGTTTGGACAACCAACTCTAAATGCTAGGTAGAGCAGTTGGTTAGAATTCCTTAGTGAGTATGAATTTGATATAAAACATATCAATGGTAAGGAGAACAAGGTGGTTGATGCACTCAGTAGGAGAGTGCATGATATACATGTTACAACCATTAGTATGTACAAATCATATTTGAAAGACATAATGTTAGTGGCTACAAAATTAGATAAACACTATGTGGAAATAAAGACAAATCTACAACAAGGTATTTTGCAGCAGGAAATTGTATATTTGAGTTAAAAGAGGATGAAATCCTCATGTACAGGGGTATATTTTATGTACCTAATTCTCAGGAGTTGAAAAATATGGTATTAAAAGAAATGCACAATGTGCCTTATGCTAGGCACCCAGGATACCAAAATTCAATTGCAGCTGTTAAGAAACAATACTATTGGCTAGGCATGAAGAAAGAAGTAGTTAATTTTATTGCCAAGTGTTTGAAATGCCAGAAAGTAAAGTTTGAGCACAAACACCCTGTTGGTTTTCTACAACCATTTCCCATCCCTGAGTGGAAATCGAAAGTTGTAACTATGGATTTCATCACTAAGCTTCCCAGAACAACCAAGAAGCATGATTCTAATATGGTAGTGGTGGATAAGCTTACTAAATCTTATCACTTTATTCTAGTAAATATCACTCATAAGGAAGTAAACATTGTTGATATTTATATGAGGGAAATTTCTAGGCTTTATAGTATACCCAAGACAATTGTATCTGACAAGGATCCCAAATTTACATCAAATTTTTGGAAGGTATTATTTAAAGGATTTGGGAAAAATATGAACTTTAGCACAACCTATCATCCAGATTCAGATGGGAAAATAGAGAGAGTCAACCAAGTGATCGAGGATATGCTAAGGTTGTATGTGATGGATAAACCATCAAAATGGAAATATTATTTTCATTTGGTTGAGTTTGCATATAAAAATGGGTATCAAGCATCTTTAAAGATGATCCCATTTGAGGCACTTTATGGCAGAAAGTACAACACACCATTGAGTTGGGATAATCCAACAGATAGAGCAGTGGTTGGGCCAGATTTGCTAAGGGAAATGGAAGAGAAAATGGTGAAAACAAAATAGAACTTAAAGGCTTCCCAAGACAAGAAGAAAATTTATGTAGATAAATGCAGAACTCTCATAAAATTTAAAGTGGGTGACCACGTGTTTTTGAATGTGAAATCTAGGAAGAGTTCACTTAAGTTGGAAAATTGTTTAAAGTTGGCAACACGTTATTGTGGGTCATTTGAAATCTTGGAGAGGATTGGTCTTGTCGCATACATGCTTACACTACCTACATCCATATGAATCCATAATGTGTTTCATGTGTATTTTATTTAAAAGTATGTGCCTGATGCTAATCATGTAATTGCTTGGAATTTGATTCAGGTGGAGAAAGAAGGTGACTTTTGAGTTCAACCGGTATGCATATTGGACCAAAAATTCAAGATGCTCTAGAATCGAGAAATATGGCTGGTAAAGGTCCAATGGACCTGTTACGGTCCTGAGGATGCAACTTGGGAGAACGAGGATGATATGCACACATAGTACCCATATCTTTTTTAATAGTTTTGATGTTTTGATTGTACATAATGCACTGAGGACAAGGCATAAATAAGGGGAAGGGGAATGTGATACCCTATCCCGAACCCTAATTGTAAATGTAAATTTAAATGTACATATATGTTGGTGAGTTGTCAGCACTAAGTTTTGGGTTTTTTTTTTGTGTGCATTCGCAAAAGGTGGAGTGTGCACCCATTTCATAGTTTTTGCGCACCTGAGGAAGTGCATGAGGATTGTATTGAAGTGCACATCAGACCAGAATTTGTAGCCAAGATATTTTGGGGTTAGAGAGCCTTTGTATACAAATATTTTTAGGTCAAAGTGCTTGTTTGGTTTAGTGAAACAAAGTGTTTAGTTTTATGCACACACCAAGGGAGGGTGAGCACCCATTTCATAGTTTTGTGCACACCCAAATAAGTGCTTCGTGAGGATAAAAGGCCAGCGAGCCTACATTTGTATAAATGTAATGACACTCAGGTAACTAGTGAAAAAAAATCATTGTGCGCAAACCAATCAGACAAAAAGAGAAAGGGGGATTAAACTCCACTAGAAAAGGAAAAAGGGGCTAAGAGTTAGGAAGAGGGAATATTTTAATAATATTTACAAAAATATAATTTATGGGATATATATTTATCCTAAGTTCCCGAGGGATGGGAACGAGTCACCAAGTTGAGAAAATATATTTCTTAAGGTGACAAGTGTCTAGTTTTAGTCATGCAAATATATTGTTGAGCCTTAGTGTATTTCGGGGGGGAGGGGGGTGATTCATTCTTTCCTTCATCTTGCAGTCCAATGTTTCTATGTTGTCCATCTGTATCTTGTTGTAACTTGTTACCATCACATAACCATGTACTTTGGAAGGCTTGTGTGCTATTAAAGAGGTGGATTTTTATGCCCGTATGTTATTGAAGATGTGTGTTTTTAGGCTTGTGTGCTATTGAAGAAGCGGGTTGTCATTCTCATAAGCATTCTCTCCAAGTGAGAGAAATTTTGGGAATTGTTTTTCCAAGGATTCTAGTTGCAGCTACAGGGCTCTGATACTTCCTATCCATCTTGTTGTTGAAGCCCTAGAAGGGAAGTGGGGTAGTTGAAGGAATGCTAAGAAGAGAAGGGGCACACTTCCTGGGGTGGGACATGCATGTGGGGAATGAGGGACTATAGTCTGTTTGTTGGGGTTGGAAGCTTTGCCTAAGTGTTTTGATTGTTGATAGACCTTAGCTTGGCTTAGGAATCCTTTTCCATGGTGGATTTTAAGCCCCATATCGTGGGTGTCCTGCTGCTGAGAGTTTCTGAGTGGCAAAGTCTATGGTTGGGAGGAATGTCTGAGGTCTGTGTGCAGTTGGTGGATTACAACAAAAGATAAATGTCTTCTTATGTGTATTGTTCTCTGAGTAATGTGCATATACATGTTAAATATATTATGTGTTACAGTTGTATATATATTTATGTGTGGATTATATATGCTATAGAACTGCATTTTTGTTTCATATGCAAGGCATGGGCCATGGAATTTTATATGTGTTTATATATTGCTTAACATGTGAATGTTTATGCTATTTCTGTTTATGGAATTGATACATAATTATGTTGGGTTGTGCATGTATTGTTAGTTATACATAATTTTTGTAGATTTAGAACATGGTAGTTATCAAGTGTTTACTGTTAGATAATTCCATGGTAATGGTCATGGGATTCTGAGGCAAGGCTTGAAGCATCATGCACGTAGAGAAATCAGTCCACGCACACAAATGGAATAGACCCTAAGCGTGACATAGGAATGGTTGCATGTATAGTTGTATTATGAGTTCATTACGTTGTTATAGTTTCTATCTGTTAAGTAACTTCAATAGTAATTGCATGGGTTCTAGTGTGAAGCTATAAATGTCGTGTGTGTTGAGGGACAATCGATGCGACTGACACAATGGAAGTTGAGAGCGCAAAATGGATAATAAATAGTTGTTGTGTGAAGTACAATACCGGATTGCACACATTAGGAAAATGTAGTTGTGCATAGCACAAGGCCAGTTGTGCATAGCACAAGGCCAATTGTGCATGTTGTTGGTATCAATGAGTCACTTCCACAGAATAAGAATTGATATTAGAGATTTAATTAGTGAGTTGTGGTAGTGGAGACTATACAATGTGGTAACGAGACTCAACTAGGAGGTTGGATATGTTACAAAGTGGTATCAGAATTTAAAATTTTGATGTGACATGGACCAGAGAAGAGTTGGGGACATTACAAAGCACAACTCAAATATATATAATAGAGATGAGTTACACAATAACTCCTTAAATAATAGGATAATCTCCTACAAATACCCAAATACATTCATACCTCACAATTCACATCTTCTCAATAACGAGTACATGATCTTTATATATACTTATTGACACACTACACATGAGGCCCCTTTACTATTAGTCCAACTCTATTACCTATACATGTATACATTACATGTACATTTATCTCCATACATTCCCCCCCCTTGGGGTCATATCAGATACATTTAACCCCATATATGCCTCTTTTGGGTCATAACATAATATCCTCCTTAAAAAATCTTTGTACTCAAAGCTTTGCAATGAAAGGATTCACCTATGATGAAACCAAGAAATATAATTTTATTATGTTCCTGCTTTATTCATTCCATCTATGATGATCTATCCATCCAAAACCAATTATTTTCTGTATTAATCCTTGGTGGCTAGTTGTTGCATAATTTTCTTTCCTTTGATTTCATGTATTGTTGTTGTAACTTCTCCAATTTGTAGTGGTGGTTGGTCTCTGATAATATCTTGTTGAAGAGTGGTTTTATGATTCCTTGTTCCATGAATATTTATAATTATTTCATATTCTTCCTTGATAATCATGATATCAATCTTCTTGTCTTCCTTGAAATCTTTCCTAGTAATGAGGGTGTCGATATGGTTTCACATTTGACGATTTTCCTTCACTTTTCACATGCATTTCATATATATTATTTTCAGATACAATGGCATCCTTTATCCTCTTTTCTTGGTATTTGATTACTCTAGTGTCCTTGGAGTAATTATATTTGGCATGTACATCGTCTAGATGAAGTTCAAATTATTCAAGTATTTTCCAGTGACTTTCTTGAATATTGTCTTCTTTCTCTTATTAAAGATAAAATTCCACATCATTTATCAAATTATAATGTCCTTCTTCAATTATGTATTTCATTTCTAATTTTACCTCATCCATATTTAGGGATTCCTCAACCTTCCTGCAAATTTCCTCTTCAAGTATTTTGGTAGATTCTCCATCCAAGATCCTTGTTTCTTCTTGACTTTGATAATTCTTATTTTCTTATTTCAATATCTTAACCTTGTCTAGTATTTTTTTGTTATGGTTTTGTAATCTACATATCTCTTCATCTTTGTTTTTCAATTCTTCCATTGATGCATCATTTTCCAACTTTCCTTTGTTAATATTTGATTTCCTTAATTTTTGAACCTCCTTAATGTGTGTTTCATTAAGGTAGCATATATTAGCTAGCTCATAACACTTATCTTTAATCTCTTCCTTTTCTTCTTTTAAATCATCTTGAATTATATGCATCGCCTCCCTTTTTGTATCCTTAATCTATTTATCAGAGAAGCTTTTTTCAAATTCTTCCCATGTGTTGTTCCATCTAATACCCTTATCAATACTTATCCACCACTTTTGATCTTCACCAAAAATACAATTTCTTGTCATTGAAGGATTCCTACAATATTCCTTTACCAAACTCAACCATTCTATAGAATTGATTTCATATTTATCTTCATCTTCTATAAATTTAGGTATTTCCATTAATTCTCAATTGAGGTCTAACCCAACCATCAAATTACAGCCTCAATATATTATCAATAATTATCTCCAATAGTTATGATAATTTTTATAGTATATTATCCTATGTTTTCTCTTTCTAATTGATTTTGAATCAGCTCAATCAGACATCTCAATCAAAAGTTATGATAGTTTTAAGTAAACATACCTTTGAAACCATGATTTGGAGTTTGTCCTTTTGCCCAACCTTCCTTCTAATGTATCTCTGAAATTTCATCCCTTTTGAGTCTAAAATTTCATCCTATAGTACTATGATATGTCTTCTCTTCAATTCCATAGGTCTAACCACAATTTGATGTGGCAAGTAAAAGTTATGGTATCTTTCCCAAACCTTGCTGATTTTTGGTCTTTTCTAGAGAGATAAATTGTACATAATGCAACGTGTCCAATATTTTAGATATGATTTTGAAATTTGTACCGAAAATACCATGTATTGTCCTCTTTCCAATTCTAGTAGTTTCACTAAAGTTTTATCTTTACTAAATAATATGTGACTTTTGTACCTAGAACACTTGTTTGAGACTAGTTATAGGACTAGTCAAATGCTCCTACCTTCCACAAAATATATCATAGAAATTAGAGTGATCGAAAATATAAAATGTGTATCACAAGTACCTAGGTATTTATCCTCAAGATACTAAAAATTTCATAGTATGAAATATTTCCAAAACAAAATTATAGCAAAAATCCCAAAATGACTTGTTTGAGACTAATTTCAAGGCTAGTAAAAATCCTTAACTTGCACAGGATGTATCTCTGAAACTAAAATGAACTAGAACCTGAAATTTTTACCAGACAAATGACACTATGTATTCTCATTATTTTGAGAATTTCACAATCCAAAACTTCATAAAAAAATAAGTTATAGCGAAAATTCCAAGATGAGTTGCTTGAAGTAGAAAAACCCTAGGATTGATGTTGTGATACCAAATATTATGTACCAAATGCTTAAAATATCATTATAGAACATAAGTACACACCATTTACACCAATTTGCGCATGAATCACAACTCCAATATACATAAGAGAGATGAATTATACAATAAATCCTTAAAGAATAAGAGAACCTCCTCCAACTACCCAAACACATTCATACCTCACAATTCACATCTTCTCAATACTAAATACATGATCTCTATATATAACTATTCATAGACTACACATGAAGCCCCTTTGCTATTAGGCCAACCCTATTACCTATACATTTACACATTACATCTATATTTAACCCCATATATTCCCCCCCTTAGGGACATATCATATACATTTAACCCCATATATGCTCCCCTTGGTTCATAGCATCCTCTTACTTTGAAAATCCTTGTGATTTACTCTTATCTTTAACTGATAACAATGAACATGAATGTGTCTTGGATATTGTTTTATGTTCATATTTTCCAATGGAGAAATATGTGAATGTTGATCAGTTAATTTAGAAAGAAAATTGGACACACAAAACATGAAATCTTCCTTAGAAATGAATAAATTGGAATCAATTTCTACTGATCATGGTTGTTGTACTATTATAACTAAGAAATATCAACAAGGTTTTCCTGTAGCTACCGAATCATTTATTGACACTTCTAGTTCTGATTTTTTTTTTGATTTGCTCCTATCTACTAACCATGACTATGCTTTAGAAGATATTTCATGCTTACATATTTTAAACGAGAAAAACAACAATGTTGATCAGTTAAATCAAGGAGAATAAATAAACACACAATGCATAACACTTTCAGTACAACAATTTGTATCTTGCTCAAATAAGGTGAGCAATGTGAAGGATAGAATTGTTGATTGTGAAACAATGCCTTGTGTGGTATTTATAGATTCACAATTGAAATCAGACATGGGTGTGATAATGGAAGAAGTGATACCATTCAAAGAGACTACTATTGAAAATGATTCTTTTTTTAGAGAGGCATTTTGATACGGATTATTTTGAGAAAGAAATGAAGGAAAAGATATAACAATGAAATATACATAGATATTGCAATAAACACAGAGATACAATAATGCACAATTTTTATTAATGAAAGAAATATATAGAAACTGTAAAAATACATAGTGAATGAACTCGCTAGAATGGTGGAAGCTTATATCTAAGAATAGATGTGATGGATATGCTCATTCACAAGATGATGATGTGTAGAGTGAGGATCCAAATCCCTTTTAAACATAAAGAAAATCCAAAACCCTAACCTCGGAAGATGAAATGCCAAAAGGTTTGTGGGCCCCGATGGGGGTAGTTGATACGTCAACTTCCCAAGGGCGTAACTTTTGCATACAATCTTTGTTTGGGGTGCATGATAGCTTGTTGGAAAGGTCTATCCAAGGAATACTCATGTTTTTTCACACTATGGTTAAAGCCTATATTGTGACTATGTCAAGCCCAAAAAATGTTGTTTAGGGCCTCAAAATGGCCCCAGAAGTTTAGGACCCAAAAAAATGTAGAAAAACTATCAAGGTGGAAACCCTTGTTTTGAGATAGTGGAATAGGTGGGTGGCCACCAATTTCTGCCTAGATCATTCTTCCCCCCTTAGGAAGAAATGTTCCCCATTACTTCAAGTTCCCATGGAAGATGGGGAATATTTTTCCAAGCTTGAGCCTTGGTGAACTAATTTCCTTGCTGAAGAAGTTGTCCTACTTAGCTTGTTGAAGGTTTTTATGAATCTGTTGTTGGAGGGTTTGGATCTGTTCAATTGATCTAGATGCATGATCCACATGAGTGTGGGAGGAATCTATAGGTGAATATGTGATATGAGTAGTATGAAGGGATATGTTTTAACATTGATGGATTGGGCAGTGTGGAGGCACCCTCGTAGGTTACACAATAATATTTTTGTTCTCTTCTACAATGTACTTTTGCTAGAAAGAAAGGAATTGAGTTGAGGATGCAGCGGTTGCAGTGTACTTCTATTCTCTTTATGACCATATCATGAAGAGGATAAACTTGGAAGTATGAGAGATTACTTTGCGGCACTGTTTTGGAGGGTTTGTAGTCGGAACTACCTCTGGTAACTTGTAGAGATGACCCCCCAGAGTAACAATGACACTACGAGGTTGAGACTCATAAAAAGCATGGCGCTTCCAAATATATGGCTAGACTAACAAAACATAATATACTTCTAGTGGGGAAACATCACGCAATACCTCATCCTTAAAGGGATTGATGTCGTAAGACATGTGACACTATTGGCTGACACAAATATATCGTCCTTGGTGAAGCCACTCGATGTTGTATGACTACGGGTGTGGTTTTGTTGGAAAATCCAACTATTTGATGACCTTTACTGAGATGAGGTTCTTTTGGCTTCTACTATCAAAAATAAAATGCAGCGGGGTCCCCTTCACCCACATCTGTGAATGAAAGAGGCACTCCCTCTCCTCAATATCCTCTAGTTCTTCTGGTTGGATTGTTGTGGTCACAACAGTAGTAGTGGGTTCTGCATCAATTATTTGTCTCCTTTTATTATTGTCTAAACCAAATTCTGAGTTGGGGCTCAGATCTGTTTCTTTGAGCTCTTCCACCAATGACTATTTTGAGCGACATTAATCGATGTTGTGCGAAGGGATTTTGTGGAAGTCATAGCACTTGCCAATGTCCTTTTTTTGTCTTCATGTTACCATTCTTTTCTTGTGGCTTGAACTGGTTGTCTTGAGGTTGAATATTCTATGAGTTAGGGCCATCTTTACCATACTTTGGTTGTTGCATATTTGCAGACCCAAACTCTTGCTTTTTCTACTTCTTAAATTTATACTCAATTTTGACAGCATGTCAATAATCATCTCCCAGTGATGATATGTCCAAAAAATCCATTTTGATTTGGATGCACCTGTGTAGAGTCCTACAATATTTCAAAACCATATGTCGCTCAGATTCTTTGATACCCATCTTGGTACGCAAGGTATGGAAGGTATTTTCCAACTCCGACACTTTTTGGCCTCACTCTTGACGCAGCGTGGTCCATCTTATATATTGGTCGCCATAATTTCCAACAGGGTAATATTGTTCCTTAACCGCATCCATAAAAAAATCCCAAGTGGGTTCAACCTCGAACATTCCAGAATCCTCTGTGCAAAGTTTCTCACAGTAAGTTTCCCACTAATGTTTGACATGGGGGAGAGCCTTAAGGAGCACAAAGGTGATCTTTTCCCTGTCATAAAAATTGTGGAAAGAGAAATAAACTTCTATCATATTTAACCACTTTTCCAAAGCATATGCATCTATCTGACCTTCAAACACCGGATATATGAAAATTGAATTTTACCTTGAAAGGAGTGGCTCTTCCAAAGTGGCTGCTTGATGAAGACATGTCTGCTATTGTCGCCATTCATTGAAGGATTTGGGGAAAAAATTCCATTATTTCGTCCCTCTGTCACATGAGGGATTCCTCGAGAAACATATTAATAGAATATTAAATTATCGCATCTCTCTTTTCTTCCACCATGGGAGGCCACTCAGGATGGCGATAGTAGTTGTCCTCAAGAGAAACTATCTTGAGACCCAACTCTCTATACCTTAACCTCATCAGGGACATGCACTAAGAAATGAAAATGAGCAACCTACTTTAATACCACTAATCTGGATTATTTTGAGAATGAAATGAAGGGGGAGATATAACAATGAAATATACATAGATATTGCAATAAACACAAAGATATAGTAATGTACAATTTTTATTAATGAAATAAATGTACATAAACTATAAAAATACAGAGTGAATGAATTCACTAGAATGGTGGCATATTATCTCTGAGAAGAGATGTGATGGCTACTCTCATTCACAATAATATGATGTGTACAATGAGGCTCCAAAGTCCTTTTTAACATAAAGGAAATACATAACCCTAACTCTGGAAGATGAAACGCCAAAAGGTTTGCGGGCCCCAATGGCGGTAGTTGATGCGTCAACTTCCCAAGGGCATAACGTTTGCATATCTTTGTTTGGGGCACATGATAGCTTGTTGGAAAGGTTTGTCCAAGGAATACACATGTTTTCATCACACGTAGGATAAATCCTATAGTGTGACTTTTCCAAGCCCAAAAAATGTTATTTAGGGCCTCAAAATGACCCCAAAATTTTAGGACCCAAAAAAATGTAGAAAAACTGCCAAGGTGGAAACCCTTGTTTTGAGCCAATGGAATAGGTGGGTGGCCATCGATTTCCACTTGGATCACATTTCATTCTCTTACATATTATACTTTCTATTATTTGTACCATGAACTTTTTTATGGTTGTTTTACGTAGGAAACTATTCAGAATCCTTTTCAAACTCATTCTACATGGCCAAATCTCAATAAAGTACAAGATGTTCATAATGTACATATAGAAGAAGGAGAGGATGCAACCCCTTCATAGGAATCTTGTATTTTCCTTCCTTATCGTCCTTTTTCTTAGGAAGAAGAGGGTGTTGTAACAAATATGTTTCTAAATGAGACTTTTATTTATTTATCTATGTTTATGAATAATAAAGAATCTTGTTTTCATAGTAACCAACTAGTTGAGATTGAGGCTAATAAATGTAATGAAACATGCAATGTTAGTAGTTTCCACCTATTCATTTATGGTAAATCTTCCAGGGTGGTAAAGAACTCCAATTTCACATCATTTATTCACAATATCCTATCTCAAGTTGTTGGTTATGTGAAATATGAGTCCAAAGAGACTAGCCAAAATATTGAGGCACTTCGGTTTCCACCAATGGTTCTGTCAAGCCCTCATTATTTTGTTTTGTCATTTGGAATAAATGATATCATCATCGCTAAGACTCTTACCCAAGGTACTAATCATGATTATTTCATGTATGGTTCTCATCAAGTATGCCACTCATTTTTTAATTTCCACCAACACTTCTATGATGTTCACTACAAATTTTATGATAGAATTGAAGCTTGGTTGGAGGGATATTACTTATCTATGTGTCCCATGAATTGTAACAATGTTTTATTTCTCATAATGGGTAGAGGGTTACTTGATTTGATTCTTCCTATTTTTTTATCTCTTACTACTCCAATTTATGTTGCTATTTTTTTATGAACATGTGATTGTAGGTTTGGAGTTACATGGATGGATACATTGGAATTATGATTTCACATAGTTGATTTTCAGCCAGTGTAGTGTAGGATAGGAGTAGGATAGATTAATTTAGTTTCTTATCTTTGCATAGTTTTTCACTATATATTTGATGGTTTTCAATAAATTCAACTGTAAAGAAAAGAGAAAAATCATTTATTCTTATGGGTGAGGCTACATATTGGTTTTTTTTTAAGATGTACCTAATGCATAAATCCCCATGAATTGCCTTTATTCTAATAAATTACAAATGTAGATTATTTTATTTTTAATTTGTTAGTGTAGTCTAATGTTTTTTTTTGGATTCTTGTTAGTTTTCTTTTTGCATTTTATCATTTTAATAAAAAGACTTGTTGGTTGAACAGAAAAAAATTTCATGAGCAATTTAGAAAGTTGGCATGTTGTTGTTTTCCCTGGATGAGATTTTTGTGAAAACAATATTTTTGACAAAAGAGAAACGTTTAGTTGTCACACTCTTAGATCTTTTTATTTGTGTATTCGGATTAATTTTATGGTCACTATCCATACCATGACATTCATAATTCTCATGTAGTGATCCTTTTATGGACAGGCTGTATTTCCAGGTAATGTAAAGGACTTTTAAAAAAAATTGAAGAAAAGTTTGCAATTCTTTTTGTTATGAAAATGAACAGTCAAGGATTTCCAATTTGATATCTCTATATTAATTGAATTTTGATTGGGAAGATATTTCTTAGTTGGATTACCTTTGAGTTTTTATTTTGTTGTCTTGTACATAGTTAATGAAAGTTTGAGAATTAAAATTCTTTCCATCTTAGATTAAGACCACTCAAGATTTTTCACATTGTCCTTATTCTTACTGAGGTCACCCCACTAAGTCCTACGGGGTAGCACAGACTCTGGCTCATGTCAAAACTCTATCCCTTTGTAAGGGAAACAATTGATCATGATGATTTGTTCATCCCTCCAATCAAAGAAATTGTGACCATAGTGTCTTGTCATCACACCTCCCTTGACACAGGCCATACAGTATGTCCATATCATCATTTTGGGCTCACTCGACCTAGAAAAAGGTGTTTATAAGTGGGATCTCATCTATGGTATCCTCTCTAGGAAAAATGACACAAGGATCAAGCCATACCCAAACTATTTCTCTCGACCTATCTTACATTTTTTCAATTGGTCCCTCATGTTTACCAACAAATTGGAACACCAATTGAACATCATCGAGTTTAGGTGTTGATACTGAGAGGGGGGTGAATTAGTATCAAGTACAATTTAAAACCTTTTTCAACTTATACTTAAACCATTCAACTATATCCAATGAGAAATGAACAATAGTATAAGAGTTACACCAATACACCACAATACACCATGCACAATATATGATAAATAATCAATAGTTATTGTTCAAGGGAAGTAATGACTTCCAAAGCTAGCTACAACTTCCAAATGTGATGACCTCATGGTTCAATGGATGTTTCCATAAAATTACAAGCAGTGTGAGAAAATCCTGAAAAAGTCGTAAAAAACACTAGATCCCATGTTAAAATTCACATTAGAACCTCATAAAAATATCATGTTGCATTATCAACCATCACTTCCTCCATCAAAATTCCTTAGGTTCTATCCTTCCAGGTTGTGACATTAACCCTTCATGCTTGCACATCATAACTTGTGCTGTATTGCCTACCCTTCATGGGTACCATAGTTATCACCTATATTTTCCATTTGATGCCCATACTTTGTTTCTCAGTAGGCACGATACCCTTATTTAGACCTACCATGACTAAAATTTGAGTTGCATTCTCCTCTCTTGATAGTTTTCTAGCCATATCTTAGGGGGGTTCCTGTTAAGTTTATGTTGCTTAACGGTTGCATATGCATATCATTTCTTATGTCTTGGTTCCTAATACTATGTTGTTGTTTAATTTTATCCTACTTACTTCCACTATAGTCACTCTTAACCTCTTGTCACTTGCATTAATTTGCCTTCATTCTGTGACCTTTACCTTTGGAGAAAATTGTTGCTATGAGTGGAAATTAATTTCCTAGTACCATTCTTTCATTCAATTTGCATACATCTATTCCACGCACTTGGAACACAGTTTCATGTCATGGATCCACTCGTTTTCTCCAAATGAGATAACTTTTAACTTTTTTTGTGATTTCAAAATGATGAAAAAGACACGATTGGACACACGTTTAACTCCTTTTCTCTCTCATGAAACCATGAAAAAGACACCATCGAGTAATATTTTACCTGTTTTTTGCACTCATAAAACCATGTAAAAGAGCTTATTGAGCATACTTTTATTTGTCTTTTGTGCTCGTAAAAACATGAAGGATACACCCAAAAATGGGGGGGGGGGGGTTATCTTGATCTATATTTAGTATATTGGCATCCATCAGTTGTTGTGTCCCTTGAATATGACATCTTTTTTCTCATTTTCTTATAGTTGTGTTATATATTGCCAAGGAGTCGTACCATGATTATGAGTCATATACTCCTCTAGTTGGTTACTCTTCCAATCACTATGGAGAGTGTTTCAATGCCTCATGCATTGTTGCACTATATCGATGGTTCTTTTGAATCAATGTTGCCAAGTAATTAGTATGTCATGATATATGTTCAAGGGAAGTGAAGCCTGAGTTGACCATTTTGTATTTTCATTGACCTTTCATGTCAACCATCCATGTATTAGTTGTACTTGTCAATTCTATCTATTTATAAAATATCTCGATGATTTTTTCATGTTGATTGATGGGAGATACATTAACTCCCTCCTTCAATGAATTTTTTCCTATCGACACTGACACATTATCTAGGAGAGGGATCTAAAAACTACCTAGTACCTTGGAACTTGCAATCCTCAGTGGAAGGATTCCTTGCAATTGACAATAGGTTTACCACAATAACTCTTGATATATTGATCCTATGAGTGTTTTACATAAGCTACTATATTCACACTCGCTAGATTGTACTAGGTACCTTGGGTTCCATTTTGATTATTGATGGGTCCCCTTGTGTCTATTAGAGGTTTTCCTCAATTTATGGTAATTAGATGGTTTCTACCATGCTTGAAATCAACTCATGATATATTCACATGTTGTATATTCATACCCTTGATAGGGTTGGAATGAAGACCTTGGGCCTAGGTTTTGGTTCTGGAGCTTGATTATCTTCTTGATTCATAGGTCTTGTTCCAGCCATGTTTGGATCCTAGTCCTTGGAAAGGTTTTTGAGTTATATTCTTTGCATGATTATCCCCGTGTGCTATTATGTTGCATTAGGCATAGCAAGGGTTCATATGGGGGCGGTAGAGCCTCCAAGATGTTTTTTTGAGGGAAGGTTGTTTTCTGTCCGTTTTGGGAAGTTTTTGCACATGGTTTTTTGGCCCATAGTTTTCTAATTATAGTTAAGGAATTAAGATTGTAATCTAATATAGATCAATGGATTAGTGACTTTGGATGATGATGCATACCCCCTTCTCTCCAAAGGGTTGCTCGACCTCCCGGTCTTGGATCGTTAATTTCACTAAGTCGGGGCGACTCCTTGGATCCCTGTGCGTACTCTAAATTGCCTTACCCAAACACACAAGTTTCTTCCGCAAGTGACCACGGTTATGACCATGGGTTTTCTCCTTCGCGGTTTAGACTTCGCGACCTTGCGAACTCTAGGCCTTCCATTCACAACCCCCGACCATTTGATTCTCAAACTCTTCGATCCATTTCCACGTGCTCTCTTGCGATCAAAGTTCGAGATTGAATTGTGAATTCAGACTTCGTGACTCAATATTCGTCAAGTTTTCAACTCGTCGAACCTCCAAATTATCGAACTACTTCATGGTTTTCCTCCTTGCAAATTCACCAGATCTACCAGTCTCGAATTGTTTGTGTCCCTTTGAGAACGACTCTTGTTCATTATCTTTCAGTAAAGAATCTGAAGATTTCTTCCCTTCAAGATTCTTGTCGCTCTTCCTCCTGATCTTCCCTTCTTCGAGTTGTTCCTATGAAAAATATCTTCGACCCTTAGTCGAACTCCTGGCATGTGCACACCTTGCAACAAAATTTCATCCACACTCACTCTTATGTGAATGAATTTGCACTCCTTGCGACTGTTCTCCAACCTCTTATATATCTCGTGACTAAAATCACATTATTCCTTTTGATTTTCCTAGTCTGAAACCTTCGTCATGCACTCCTTGAAGACGTCGATGCACTCCTTACATAAATATAAGTTTCACTATCTCTTCTAAGATTTCGAGTCAAAATAGACTCAGTCACACACTCCTTGCAGAAACTGTGCACACCTTGCACTCGCTCACTAACGAGAAATGATTGAAACTTATCTATTCTTCACAATGACTCATACATTGAACAAAGCAAATGTAGTCATGGATTCAAAAATAGAAATAACAGATAATTGAAAAATAACAGAAGTTCTACCATTCATTCAGATAGACACACAACCACACACATTTGGGACAATATTCCTCTGTTATATTCATCCAACTGAAACTTACATACATTCATACAATATTTCTCTGTATATCCCAGATCTTAGCCTACAATGGCAATCTACACACTAGATTCAACAACCTCTCCTCGAAAAAATTATAAATCTTTATACAAAGGGACTCTCTTCAGTTCTTCCCCCCAACTAATCTACGATATATTAATGGAATTGAATTCTATCAGCTACTTGGCACTTATTACAATAAATATCGAGTCAGACAGTTAAGAGTGCAAGATACAAATCTATACTGCGATCCAATTCATAAAACAAATACATTTCCCCTATCAATATTACTTGATGGTTCAACCTCCAATCATTAAATACATTCATAACTCAAAAATATTTGTCAAATATCACATTAATACATTGATCTTTTGAAATTCAAAATGTTTCAAAATATGCGCTAGTGCGCCTAGCGGTCTTCCATGCTTGTGTTTTGTCAGCGATGCTCCTACATCATACTCCCTTGGCTGAAAAATTCATGGACTCTTGTCCATGATATCCTGCACTGATCTTCCATGCTTCTGAATCTCTACTTCATTAACCTAGCTGGCATATTTTGCTGGTCGTCCTTTCCATTTCACCAAATATTCAAAATGCGTCTTCCTTCTGGTCTTCTTACCAATTCATCGTTCTATGATCCTTTCCATCTGTGGCTTCTCTGCTACAGGAATTTGTTTCTCCCACTACATCTTCCTCTGATCTTCATCCCTTTCGGTTTTGTCCTCCCTGTAAAGATACAGGTCTGCAATGTTGAATATGGATGATATACCCACATTTTCTAGCAGTTCTAACTCATATGCATTCTCAGAAAACCTCCTTAATATTTTACATGGCCCTATCTTTTTCAACTTTAACTTGTTGTATGTTCCTCTTGGGAATCTTTCTTTCCTTATATGTGCTAGAACTTGATCCCCAACTTCAAATTCAAGCTTTCTCCTATGTTGATCAGCTCTGCGCTTGCACTCACTGCTACTTTTCTTCAACTGCTCCTTGATCTAATTGTGAAGTTCCTGCACTTCTGCAGTGAAATATTTGGCTTTGATGCTCCTAAACTTGCTCTGCTTTAGGTCTCTTAACTCTAAAACTCCTCTCGGATTCATTCCATACACAATTTGAAATGGGATTTTCCTAATGCTCCTGTTCACTGAGTCATTATATGCAACTCGAGTTTTTCTAGAATATGATCCCACTGACTATGGTTTTCAGTGACCAAACTCCTCAATAAATATCCTAGGCTTCTATTCACCACTTCAGTCTGTCCATTCGTTTTTGGATGATATGAAGAACTAAAATATAGCTCTGTCCCTAACTTTTTCCACAACGTTCTCTAGAAATTACCAAAAAAATTGGTGTCTTTGTCTGAAACTATACTCTTGGGAAATCCATGAAGTCTCACAACCTCTCTGAAAAAAAAATTCACAACATGTGTTGCATCACTAGTTTTCTAGCATGGGATAAAGTGTGCCATCTTTGAAAATCCGTCTACCACCACAAATATGGAATCACTTCCTCTTTGTGTCCTTGGAAACCCCAACAAAAAATCCATGCTTATTGCATCCCAAGGCCTCTCTGGAATAGGTAATGGTTGATACAACCTAGTTTGTTGTTTCTTCCCCTTGGCATACTGACATATCTTACAATTGTTCACAAACATATTTACCTCTTCTCTCATACCTGGCCAATAATATGAATTGGCTAATTGAGAAAATGTTTTTTCATGGCCGAAGTGTCCAACCAAACCTCTGCTATGATTTTCCTTCAACAAATTCTCCCTCATCGAGTATCTTGGTATGCAGAACTAACATCCTTTGAACAACAACCCATCCTGAATCAGATATTTGGTCCACTGGATTCTGTCTTTGAGAACAGGATTCACACATGCTTCATATGCCTCTCCAAAATCTAGATCATTGTGGTACATTTCCTTAAGGTGATCAAACCCCAAGGTCTTGACTTGAAATTCCTACAGAATCAAAATTCTCCTGCTCAATGCATCAACAACCTTGTTATCATTTCCAGAAATATGTTTAATGACAAAAGTGAAATTTTTCATAAACTCTATCCACTTAGCATGTTTCTGGTTCAACTTCTCAAAACAAATCAAACTATCAAACTATTATCGCTATACAAAAAAAACTCCTTTGGTATGAGATAATGTCTCCATTTATTCAATGCTTGGATTATGGCATAGAACTCTTTGTCATATGTGGAGTAATTATTTTTAGCTTCATTCAAATTCTCGTTGAAATATGAAACAGTTATGTTGTCTTAGCTTAAGACCGATCCAATTTCAACTCCACTCGCATCACATCTTACATGAAATGTCTTTTCGAAATCCAGCAAAACCATAATCAATTGTTTAGTTATATTCTCCTTCAATATGTTGAAGCTCCTCTCAGCCTCTTCTGTCCATTTGAAAGACTTGTGTCTTTTCTTCACTGTATCCATCATTTAAGCACTAATCCCACTAAAATTTCTGATGAAATTCTGATAAAAAATTGCTAATCCATGGAAGCTTCTTACCTCAAAGATATTCTTTGGTGATGACCATTCTTTGATTTCTTTCACCTTTTTAGGATCCATCTTCAACTCATTTTAATAAATCACAAAACCCAAATATATGAGCTCTGTCTTCAAGAAAGAGGACTTTTTCAGATTGATTAACAACTTCTCTTGTTGTAGCCTCCTCATTACCAATGCCAAATGTCTCAAGTGCTCCTCTTTACTCTTTCTAAATACCACTATATCATCTAGATACACAATCACAAAATCACAAAATTACCAATGAAATCTTTCAATACATCATTCATCGGCCTCATAAAAGTACTTGGGGAATTTGTTAAGCCAAACGACATAACAAGCCATTCATACAACCCCTCATTCGTCTTGAATAATGTTTTCCACTCATCACCTTCTCTCATCCCAATCTGTTGATATCCACTTTTCAAATCTATTTTTGAAAAATAGTTGGCTCCACTCAGGTAATCCATCAAGTCATCCATCCTTGGAAATGGAAATATGTATATGATGATGATCTTGTTTATGGCTCTCGATTCTGTACACATTCTCAATCCCCCATCCTTCTTTGGACTTAATACAGTTGGTACTGAACATGGACTCAATCTTTCTCTAACCAATCCCTTGTCTAATAGATCTTGAACCTGTCTCTTTACCTCCTCATTCTCCTGAGGTGTCAACCTATATGTTGCTTTATTCGGTAGGCTTTCTCCTGGTACCAAGTCAATGTGATGATTGATGCTTCCAATATGTGGCAATGAGTTTGGAAACTCATCCACTACAATATCAACAAAATTCTCTAGCATCTCCTGAACTTCTTCAGGAAAATCCTCCAATGAAGTACTGGTAAGGATAACCCTTGGTTTCCTCACTACAAAAAACTTCATCTCTTGTTCCTTCTTTACTTCACTTAGGAGTTCCTTCCCACTCGTGAGAAGTATGCTCATGCTAGCTTCCTCTTCACCTTATTTCCTTCAATTGGCAACAACATGTGTGTCCTACCATTCTTATCTAAGGTATATGTATTCCTCCTCCCATCATGAATACAATTTATGTCATATTGCTAGGGCCTTCCCAAAAAAACATGACAAACATCCATAGGAATTACATCACATAGGATCTCATCCCTATATCCTCCTATTTTGAAATTAAACAGGCATTGTTGAGTGACTGTTACCTAATGACCCTTCTACAACCATGAGACTTTATACGACGTCATATGTGTAGTCATCTCCAACTCTAGACTTTCCACCATTTCTGTGGATGCTAATTTGTCAGTGCTCCCATGGTCAATTATCACCTTGCAAATTTTGTCCTTCGTTTTGCAAGTTGTCCTAAACAAATTGCTCCTTTGCACTAGATTTTCAATATCAACCTCTTGCTTCAAAAGAACCTTCTTCATCATCAAGGATTTTCCATCCTCTGCACCTTCTGTCTCAGCATCTCGCTTCTGCGCTTCTGAGATGTGAGCTTCACCTCCTTTCTTTCTCTCGAGGCAATCCCAAGACATATGGCATATTTTTCCATAGGCATAACATCTCACTTCTCCTCCTCTACCTCTTCCTCTTCCTCTGGGAAAAGAACTTCTACCACCACCCTGTCTTCCTCGAGAAATTCCTCCTCTCTCAAAGTGACTATGTGGTTTCTCTGCCTCATCCATAGGATTCTATGCTTTATCTTGGGCAACTCCCTTGCCTCTATTCAAGCTTCAGCCCCTGTTCTATTGACTCTGCTTTCTAGATAAATTATCTTATGTCTTTAGTGCCATTTCATACACGTCCTCTATGGTTCTGACTATCGCCATGCTGATTTCATCCTAGATATCATATCTTAGGTCATTGATGTATCTGGAAACCTTCCCCTTCTCTCCAAATGGTTGCTCAACCTCCCATTCTTGGATCGTTAATTTCACTAAGTCAGAGAGACTCCTTGGGTCCCTGTGCATATCCGAAATTGACTTGCCCACACACACACATTTCTTCTGCAAATGACCACAGTTATGACCGTGGGTTTTCTCCTTCACGGTTTGAACTTCACGACCTTGTGAACTCTAGTCCTTCCATTCACAACCCCCGACCATTTGATTCCAAAACTCTTTGATCCGTTGCCATGTGCTCTCCTATGATCAACAGTCGAGATTGAATCGCGACTTTGGACTTCACGACTCGATCTTCGTCAAGTTTTCAACTCACCAAACCTCTGAAGTACTGAACTAATTCACAGTTTTCCTCCTTGCAACTTCACTAGATCTACCGGTCTGGAATTGTTCATCTCCCTATGAGAACGAATCTCGTTCATTGGATTTCAGTGAAGACTCCGAATACTTCTTCCCTTGAAGATTCCTTCCACTCTTCCTCATGATCTTCCCTTCTTCAATTTGTTCCTCTGAACAATCTCTTCGACCCTTAGTCGAACTCTTGGCCTGTGCACACCTTGCAACATACTTTCATCCACACTCACTCTTATGTGAATGACCTCGAACTCCTTGTGACTGTTCTCCAACTACTTCTATCTCTCGTGACTAAAATCACGTTCTTCCTCTTGAGTTTCCTAGTCTGAAACCTCTTTCATGCGTTCCTTACAGACATCGATGCACTCCTTTCATACATATAATTTTCACTATCTCTTCCGAGCTTTCGATTCGAAACAGACTCAGTCATGCACTCCCTACGACACTATGTACACCTTGCACTCACTCACTGAAGAGAAATTATTGAAACTTATCTATTCTTCACAATGACTCATACATTCAAAAAATAAAATACAATCATGGATTCAAAAACAGAAATAACAGAGAATTGAAAAATAACAAAAGTTCTACCATTCATTCAGATAGACACACAACCACACACATTTGGGACAATATTCCTCTGTTATATTCATCCAAATGAAACTTACATACATTCATACAATTTCTTTGTATATCCCATCTCTTAGCTTACAATGGAAATCTACACACTAGATTCAACAGCCTCTCCTCGACAATATTACAAAGATTTATACAAAGGCACTCTCTTGAGTTCTTCCCCACAACTACTCTACACTATCTTAATGGAATTTAATGCTATCAGCTACTTGGCACTTATTACAATATATATCGAGTCAGAAAGATAAGAGTGAAAGTTACAAATATGTACTGCGATCCAATTTATAAAACAAATACATTCCCCCCATCAATCTTACATGATGGTTCAACCTCCAGTCATTAAATATGTTCATAACTTAAAAAGATTTCTCATATATCATATTAATACATTGATCTTTTGAAATTCAAAATGTTTCAAAATATGCACTAGTGCACCCAACTGTCTTCCATGCTTGTGTTTTGATGGCAATGCTCTTGCATCATATGACAAAGGATTCATATTCAATTTGGACTATTCATTATTAGGTCATAGATATGACGATAGAGGTTATGTTGGTACCTTTTTCCCTTAGAAGACAATCTTTTTTTTTAAGAGGGAATTGTATTGCAGTTGTGTATGGTGTGACAAAGCATCGTGACTGAGAGAGGAGACTGTAAGAGAGTGAAAAGGAGGATTCACCAAATATGTTATAGGTGTTATCCCTTAACTTTTCTAGATAGAATAAAGAAAGGATTGGTTGTTTCTCCATGGACGTAGCCCATATCGGGTGAACCAAGTATATTGGTGTCTCTCTTGTATTATGTTCTTATGTGTTTTATTTTTGCATTCATTCTGATTTGTTTTATTTTTATTTCTCCTTGATCCTATTCCTAACAACTGGTATCATATATGAAGGTTTATTTGGGTGATAAACTCACAGGAATGGAGGGTTCTTGGTTCAAGTGGGAGATATGGAAGAAGAAGGCAAGTTTAGGGTACCAAAACTACCAATTATGAAAGATGCAAATGGAAGAATATCTATATCAAAATAATATTGTATTACCATTGGGTGAAACAAAAAAGAAGGCGACAACTATGAAGGATGAAGAATGGGAGGTTCTTGACAGAAAGAAACTAGGAACAATATGGATATGTCTGGCAGTGTCAATGGCTTTCAACATTTCAAAATAAAAGTCAACGAAAGATCTTATGAAGGCATTGGATAAAATGTATGAAAAACCCTCAACCTCCAACAAGGTGGTCCTATTGCTAATCATTTAAGTGGATTAACATGGTCACTAGTCAGTTAAATTCTATGGGAGTAAACTTTGATTATTATCTTAGGGATATTTTGATTTTGTGCTCATTGCCAAAAAGATGGAATGGCTTGGGCATGGCTGTGAGTAATTCTATATGGTTCAAACACTTTGAAGTTTGATGATGTTGTTGGTTTTATCCTTAATGAGGAAATGATATGTAAAAACACAGGTGAAACATTAGGTAATTCTTTCATTGTGGATATCAGGGAAAGAAAAATGGAGATAAATGAAAATAAAACACGCACTATGAAGGTTAAATTCCTTTAGACTCCAGAATATTTAGTTACTAATTTTATACTTATCCATGAAATAGATAAAATGTGGAAAATAGATAACATTAAAATATAGTCACACACCATCCATAAAATAACACAAATATTTTCTTTGGTAAACCCTTATGGGAGAAAACCCAGCTAGAAAATGAGGTTTATTTTCTCTCTTTTCTCTAGTATGGAAATAATGCAAGTACAAAGGAGAAGGAACTCTCTATGGAGTTACTTGAGACTTGTGGCCTATTAGGCTACTACGAAACATTAACTCCCTCTATTATTCTCTCTAATTCCCCATTGCCAGTTGTTTTTCTTTGCTATGGAACAAAATACAATAACATAGAATGAAAACCCTTCTCCTCCTAGTGGCCTGGTATTTAACATATGCCAATAGCCATCTAGGGGTAGGTTTTTGACTTCCTCAACCCTCAATTGTGATAAGATTTTGGACCTTATAGAATGTTCTTATAAAATCCACTACATGGCTAGGCTTACATGTTTAAGTAATGGAGGTTGACGTGGCATCCACTCGCACCATGGTGATCAATATGGTAGGTCAACTTGTGGTAGACATAAATTTCACATACGAACTCTGATTAAGGTGATTCTTGTGTTGTTGGAAAGGTATAGGTGTGTAGAATATAAAATCATCATATATAGTAAGGTTTGGGCCAAAAAAGCATCGTTTGATGCCTCAAAATGGCTCTGGAATATTTCAGATGGTTGTGTACCTGAATTTCCAAATTTTGTCCAACCACCAAAATGGCCTTGTAAGTTGATTCCTCCAATTTTTCCACCCATAAAGTAATAAGATAGATGAAAAATAATATAATGATCCAATATGAATCACACCTCCCCATTTAGGGAGGATTTTGGTCCCCAAAATATTTACTAAATGAGGTGAGAAAAGTTTTCCTCTACCTTCTCCCCCGAGTACCTGCTCCTCCTCCTAATATCAAACTCTATCAGCCTTCCATGTTGGACCTATTCTACAAAATTGCGTCATATGTCAAATTTTCCTAAGAATCTAGTGCTAAGTCCTCTATGGAAGGTAGGACCTACTCCTACTAATCCAACATGGAAGGATCGTAGAAATTGAGATTCTCCAAATTCATTATTGAGTAAATTCACATGTATGGGGGTAGATTGAGTTTGTAGGAATTATCTCCAACCTTTTCCACTACCTCAAAGGGACCATATCAAAAAGCCTTGATATTCTTACCTTATTCAATTGTGACCATACGTTGTCTCCCACTCTGAATGTTCTCTCTCTTTTGTGCTAGTCATATCTATCCTTGTACTTTTCTTATGACTTCTTCAACGTCTCTTGTACTTGCAAATGGATCTCCTTGATCTTCTCAAAAAACAAATTTTCTTTTAATGCATCTCCTATGATGTCCTTCCTCACTCCTCCTTGCTTTCCATATACAAGATCCAAGGGTGAAGGTGGAAAGAATCCAAAACATGTTTCAAAAGGTGACTTACTAGTAGAAGTGTGGATTTCTCTATTATAAGAGTGTTGTATGTAGATCCGATTTTCATCCCAAGTATTCGAATGCTTCTGATTGTAACCCCTTAAAATTTGCACCAAATTCCTATTGACTATGTTTATCTTCCCATTTGTATGTGAATGGAATGTTATATACCTCTTGAGCTTAGTTTCCATCTTCTCCCACAATGTAGTCCAAAAGGCACTGAGAAATCTAGTGTCCATGTCTGAGATGATGCTCTTTAGTATCCCAAAGTGCACCCAGACCTGTTCAGAAAACAAGTTTGTTGCTTCCTATCCCTTTATGGTCTTTTTACAAGGCATGAGAATGCACATTTTCTTAAGCATGTCAACTACCATAAATAAATAGTCATGTCCCTTCCGCATGGTTGGTAAACTTCCCACAAAATCCATGGAAATGATTTTCGAAGGTCGAGTGGGTACATGTAAGGGATGGTATAGACCTTGCTTCTTATTACTATGATTGATAGTACAAAAAAGTATACATCCTTTAATATACCATGCTACATATTCTTACATTTTGGTCCAGTACACATACCTCTGTAAATTGGCAACTGTCATCCCAACATCAAAATGTCATGCAACCTTAGAGGTGTGAGCCTCTTTGATAAGTTGCAATCGTTCACCTTTAGGAACACAGAGCATGTTGAGCTTGTAGAGTAAACCATTGTAGAAATTATATTCAACCTTGTTGTCACCTTATTCTATATGAATTTGGCCCTGTAGCTATTGAAACACCTCCTTGAAGTCATCATATTTTGTGTATGCCTATATGTATGCATCATGGGTAAAAGGATCCATGTGCATCAGAGTTCCCAAAGTTGTAATCTTAGATGTGGGCAACCTTGAAATCATGTCTTCCAACTTGTTTGAGCTACACTTTTATTACTTTATGAATAGATGAAATTGTTGTAAGAACCCCATCCATTTTTAGTGTTTGGTTTGTTGTAACTTACTCTGGGCCTACAAATACATGAGCAACTGACGATCTGTGTGTATGATGGTATATTTTCCTATCAGATAGTGCTTCCACTTTTTAACATATTGTACCAAGGCATATGGATCCTTATCATAGGTAGGGTACTTGAGAACTTCCCCATGAAATAATTTAGAATGATAGAATATAGGCCTTCCTCTTTGCATCAAAATTGCTCCCATGGCATACCCACTTGCATCTATCTCCACTTTGAAGGGCTTATACAAGTTTGGTAGCGTGAGCACTAGTTCTTGACTAATCTTTATTTTCAACCCATCAAAATCTTTATGTTGATTCTTCCCCCACTGGAAACTTTTACCACTCACTATTATGGTGTGGAGTGTTATAGCTACTGCTGAAAATGAAGCTATGAACTTCTTCAAGTATTGTGCTACCCCAAAAAATCTCCTAACTTTTGTGAAATTTGTAGGAGATGACCATTTCATGATGGCCTCCATCTTTGTAGAATATATATTTATCTCCACTCCACCGATCACATACCCCAAATACACCAAATACTGTTGAGAAAAATCACATTTCTCAAGGTTATCCAATGGCTAGTGCTTCTTGAAAGTCTTTGACACTTTCATGAGATGTGATATGTGGTCCTCCCAAGTAGCACTATAAAGAAGTATATCATCCAAATAGATAATAACTATTGAATATAGATAAGGGAATAAAACATCAATCATTAGTCTCATAAATGTAGCTATTGCATTTCATAAACCGAATGGCATAACCAACCACTCATACAAACCTTTCCTTGGTTTTAAGGCAGTCTTCCAGGTATCTTCTTCTTTGAATTTTACCTGGTGATATCCTAATTTCAAATCCATCTTAGTGAAGTACTTGGCATGCTACAATTAGTCCAATAGATCATTGATCTTGGGCAGAGGGTATTGATTCTTCAGTGTAATCTTGTTCAATGTCCTATAATATATACGCATTCTCCAAGTCCCATCCTTCTTGGGTAAAATTATGATGGGTGACCCACAATGTGAGGTACTTTGTCAAATCAAACCCTACTCCAACAACTGTTGCAACTACTTCTTTACTTCATTTTCTTCCAGAACAGACTATTGATACATCCCAATATTTGGCAAGGGGGAGTCTAGAAATAATTAGATTACTGATACTGAGAGGGGGGTGAATCAATATCAAGTACAATTTAAAACCTTTTTCAACTTATACTTAAACCATTCAATTATATCCAATGAGAAATGAACAATAGTATAAGAGTTACACCAATACACCACAATACACCATGCACAAT